>JANHGD010010735.1:0-11440 GCA_027560375.1 Imantodes cenchoa
AACCCAGCCCTGGAGACTCACCTCCATGCTGCCTCAGCGGTTGCTTCTGGCTGCCGAGAGGATAGAGGCGGTGCAGGAGGACCAGGCAGAAGGAGAACATCATCACCTGGGCAGAGAGGGCATTGAAGGCAATCAGACCTCAGCTGGCGTGGCCAAAACGTGCCCCCTACTTGCACCTCCTATTTTTGGCACACTGGAGGGGCACAAAGGAGGGCCGGCCAGAGGGCTAGAGGCACGGAAACTCACCAGGACACAGGTACTGGCGGCAGCTGTCTTGGTGGAGGAGTGCTGGACGAGCGCTTGCAGCTTCCTCAACTGCTCAAGCAGGGACCTGCAACAGAGCAAGTCTGACTCAACCTCAGCTGCACCATGGGGTCTCCCACTGCAGCAGGGAGCCCCCTGCCCTGAACCAGGCACCTCCAGACTCAGGTGAGGGCTGCACCCCATGGAATCCACGTGTGGGCAAATAAAGCGTGGGGCTGCTACGGCCACCCCCAATTGGCCTACAGAACCCTCAAAAGGACAACAGCCTCCCCCGCCCCAACTCACGTGTTCTGCTTCTGCAGCAGCTGCACCTTCTTCTGGAGCTCGCTGTTCTGGGCCGTACAGGCCAGCACCCTGCAGAGAGACGGGTCAGTGAGGAAGCCCGGACAGGGTGGCCGCCAGGGTGGTGAGGAAATGGGAGAGGAAGCAAGGAATGCCCTGCCCTGCTGCCACATGAGGAGGGGGGTTTCCAGACCCCTTCCCCCAACCCCTCTGCTCCTCGAGGATCCCCACCTGCTCTCCAGGTTGTCCATGTAGACCTTTTTCCGCCGCCGGCTGTCCTGGGCCGACTGCTTGTTGCGGATCTTCCTCCGGACTCGCTTCAGGACCCGCTCCTCTGCCTGGCAGCACACGGGGTCGGGGTGGGTCAGCCAAGGGCCTCCCCTCCCCCAGGCAGCCCCTGCCTTTCAGCTTGTCAGCCAAGGGCTTTTTCCAGCCCTTAACCCTGCACCCCTCCTCCACCGCCCAGGAGGAGCACCAGGCTGGCCACCCTGCAGGGCAAGGCCCAGGCTGCTCTGTCCCCCTTCGCCTCTTGAAGCCAAGAACGGGGCAGGTGGCTTTCACTCTCCCCTGTGCCTTTGGATGTCCCGAAGGCCAGGTGAGGAGGGCCCACCTTGGTCAGGGGCAGGTGGGAGGGAATTGCGATGCCCTCCTTCTCCAGGAGCTGCTTCTCCTCATCCGTCAGGATCAGCAGGGGGAAGTCCGGCTGGGAAAGCAGAAAAGGTGGTGCCGGTCAGGGCCTGGGAAACACCAGGGCTGAGGGGCTCCAGAAGAGTGGCTGGCCTGGCCAGGCTGCTTACCTGCACGCCTCCTCCTACCAGGGGCTCTGCTGTGAGTGCTGCAGTGGGAAGGCCAAGGCCCTCGGTGGTCTCCACGTCTGCCCACATTTCTGGAAGAGGAAAGAGAACTGTGCAACTGGCAGCACTGTGAAACAGTCCCCTCCCCCCAGTGCAAACCTCACCCTTGCCCTGGGGCTGGGTTCACACAAGACACCAAGCTGGCTAGACTAGGCATGATTAGTGGGAGGCTCCAGCGCATTGGCTTGTTGGCAGAACCAGCCAGCTACTGAGGGGGATGGGTTCCGATGAGCCCAGCCAGGGATGCCAGTGTGGGTCTTACTTAAACCTAAAAAGCAAGTGTCCCCCCCCCCCCTTTTAACCGTACAACTGGTTTGGGAGGGCCAAATCCTCTTTCTAACCTATGTGGCCTTATAAAACATTTCTCCATGACTTTTGGCCTGGCTGAAGGCCGCCTGAGGTGTAAAAGCCAAGTGCAGAGCTAGGAGGCTGATGCTGACTTGGGCCTCCTGCAAAAGCAGGGAGGATGACGGGAAATAGCAAGCTACTGTCCCAAGGGACCAGACTGGAGCTGAAAGCCCAGAAAAACAGGCTTGTGAGGGACCTTGGAGATCTTTTAGTCCAACTCCCTGCTAAAGCAGGAAACACTATACCATTCTGGACAAATGGCTGTCTTCTTAAAATCTTCCAGTGTTGGAGCATTCACAACTTCCAGAGACAAACCGTTCCACTGGTTTTGTTTTCACTGTCAGGAAATTTCTCCTTAGTTCTAAGGTTGATCTCTCTTGGATAAGTTTCCATCCGTTGCTTCTTGTCTTGCCCTCCAGTGCTTTGGAAAATAGTTTGACACGCCCCCTTCTTTGTGGCAGCCCCTCAAATATTGGAACCCTGCTATCCTGTTGCCCTTAGTCCTCCTTTTCAGTAGATTAGACACACCCAGTTCCCCCAATTGTCCATTGAGTCTTCTTTTTGTTGCTCTTCCCTGCACTCTTTTTAGTCTCACCCCCTTTTGTGTATTGCGGTGACCAAAATTGGATGCAGTATTCCAGGTGTGGCTTTTCCAGAGCAGTATATAGTAGTACTAACACTTCACACAACATTGACACTATCACTCTGTTCATGCAGCCTAGGACTGGCTTGGTTTTTTTGACAGCTGCAGCACACTGCTGGCTCACACTTAAACAGTGGTCCCCCAGATACTCAAGTGCCCCTCGCAGTTACTACTGTTGAGCCAAGTACCTCCTATTCAATACCTGTGCATTTGATTTTTCTGCCTCGATGAGGAACCTTGCATTCTCACCACTGAAATGTGTATTGCTGAATAGGGCCCATTGCTCAAGTCTGTCAAGATCCGTCTATATCTTGAGTTTATCATCTAAAATCTTAGCAATTCCCCGCAGCTTGGTGTCAACTGCAAATTTGATGAATTTCCCTTCTATCCACCTCTTCTAAATGATTGATGGAAAATACCGAAGAGCCCTGGACCTAAGACAGAGCCTTTAGGTACACCACCGCGTACTCCCCTCCCTCTAGATGCAGTTCCACCGAGGGCTGCAGGTTGAGTGCGGCTGGTCAGCCAGTTACCAATCCATCTGGTGATGGTGCTGTCTATCCCACATTGTTCTATCTTGCCAAGTAGGTGGTGGTCTATTTTATCAAATGCCTTACCGAAGTCAGAATTTTGCAGGTGGGAAAGCGGTTTCCCCCCTCCCTGCAGGAAAACTAGAGCAGGAGAAGCAGCGGTCCCTGGTGGATGCCTGCCTTGGGCTCAGGTGGCTTTTCGGGGGGGGGGGGGCTGCGGCCGACGCTCTCGCGGCTTCTCCTCCCCCGGCAGAGCCGAGCTGGGCCTCCGTCAACCGCGGCGTCCTGCTGTGCGATGAGTGCTGCAGCGTCCACCGCAGCCTCGGCCGCCACATCTCCCAGGTGCGCCACCTGAAGCACACGCCCTGGCCCGCCACGCTGCTGCAGGTACCGCCCGGGCCTGGGGGGGGGACGGGGCAGCCGGGCCCCCATTAGCCCCGCGGAAAGGGAGGCCTCTGCGGCTACTTCAGGGGCGCTCCGCAACCCTTGGCCGCGTCTGTAAGGGGGGGGGGCGCCAGAGCTGAAATTCTTCTCTCCCCCCCCTTCCTGGCTGGGGAATTCGGGGAGTTGAAGCCCCCCCCCTCCTTCATGTCACTTCATGAGATTGAGAAAGAGGCTCGAAAGCGTTTCCTGTCGCCCAGAAGGAAGAGCTGAAGTGTCCGTGCAGAAAGTTCCTTCCTTGGTGGAAGCCCTTTTACGCTGGGGGCGTTTATTGCAAGCAGCAACAGCCCTTAGACTTCTATAGCGCTTCACGGTGCTTCTACAGCCCTCTCTAAGCGGTTGACAGAATCAGCCTCTTGCCCCCAACAATCTGGGTCCTCATTTGACCCACCTCGGAGGGACGGAAGGCGGAGTCACTGAGCTGATCTGAACTGATCTGAACTAGCGGTCAGCTGAAGTGGCCTGGCAGTACTGCACTCTAAGCACTGCGCCACCACCTCGGCTCTAAGTAGCAACAGGAGCTTCGTTTACTGTCTTCTGAGGGCTAAAGGATTTCTGGGCATGGCACTAAACAACTGATGATGAAGTAACGTATTGTAATCAGTTTTATGTCGCAATGCGAAAGGCCAGGCCTTTAAGCAACACGAGCTCTGTGTTTAAACTGACAAGTAAATGTTCACGTTAAGGTCTCGGGGTCTGGCGAGAGGAAACACGCTTTGGTACTTCTTAAAATGTCAAGTGATGCTGTTCCGACTACTTTGATTCGGAGAAAGCTCCGAGCGTGACTTCCTCCAGCCACAGAGCCGCCGTGGAGGATGAGAAGAGGCAGCTCCAGGGCTTCGGCTTCTGTTTTGCAGATGGTGGAAACCTTGTACAACAATGGTGCTAATTCCATCTGGGAGCACTCGCTGCTGGACCCGGCCTCGGTCATGAGCGGACGGCGCAAAGCAAACCCCCAGGACAAAGTGCAGTAAGTGGAGCGAGCAGCAGGTGCCAGGAGACTGTCTCCTGCTCGCTGGACATCCAGCAGCCTCATGGTATCTTCACCAACTGGGGAATGGCTAGCTTCATCTCACGTCTTTGGCCTTTTGAACACACACACGCACACACGCACCCTGTGAAGCCATTTGGGGGGACGTGCAGATTCTTGCCTTTTGTGACTGGCTTGAAGTTGAGTCTCCGCTCAGGGTTGCCATCCCACCCACACCAAATCAGGGGGTACCCTGGAAATTAACATACTGAGGACGAAGAGCTTGGCCGATTTGTTCCTGGCTCTGTCACATCCTGACCAGTTGATCTTCTGTGATTGTCCGCTTCCGCCTCCCCCGCACGCTGCCCCCTCCTCTGCCTCACGGGTGCTTTGCAGGAGAGACTTCCTGAGGCCTTCCTGAGGCTCTTGCGTTGCAGCCTTTTCCTCTTTCGTGTCCGGCAGCCCCAACAAGGCGGAATTCATTCGGGCAAAGTATCAGATGCTGGCCTTTGTCCATCGCTTGCCGTGCCGGGACGACGACAGTGTGACCGCCAAAGACCTCAGCAAGGTAGGTTCACCCTGGGCAGGTGGCGGGAGGGCCCGAAGCGTCCGGCTCTTCCAGGCGCCCTCGTGCGTGGCTTCCGTTAGACGGTCTCTAAGGGCCTCTCTCGCCTTTGCTTCCAGCAACTCCACTCCAGCGTCAGGACGGGCAACCTGGAGACCTGTTTGAGGCTTCTCTCGCTGGGAGCACAGGCCAACTTCTTCCACCCGGTGAGAGAATGGGGGCGGGTCTTTCTGTGGCCCCAAACGGATACCGAGTGGAGGACTTGCAGCTGAGCCAGCCTCTCTTGGCCCTTGTGTAGGAGAAAGGGAACACCCCGCTTCACGTCGCTGCCAAGACGGGGCAGGTTTTGCAAGCCGAGCTGTTGGCTGTGTATGGAGCCGATCCTGGCACCCCAGACTCCTGCGGGAAGACCCCAGTGGATTATGCAAGGTGAGCCCAGGGGCTGGTTTTGGTAGCCGCAGCCCAAAGGGCAGGTTGGCGGCCCTTCTGGCCTTTTAGGGATGAAGACCTCCCCCCAGAGTAGGGCTCCCTTGGGAAGAACTGCAGAGCCGGGCAGCACCCCGCCCCCTTTGTTGTCCTCCAGGAGCCCCAGGGAAGTCTGAGTGCCCCTCTGCCCCCTTTTCCCATTAGGCAAGGAGGCCACCACGAGCTGGCTGAGCGCCTGGTGGAAATACAGTATGAGCTCACCGACCGGCTGGCTTTCTATCTCTGTGGCAGAAAACCAGGTAACCGGATGTCCTGGGTTGGCAGAAGCCCGTTTTCCTTCTCTGCTCCCCTTTTCTCTGGCCCTCAGTCCAGCTGGGCAGCTTCCCTGCCCTGATGCTCTCTTGAAATGTTTTTTTCAGATCACAAGGGCAGGCAGCATTTTATTATACCTCAGATGGCAGACAGGTAAGAAACAAAGGCCACATTTGGGGTGTGTGTGTGAGAGGCACATGGAGGCTCGTATCCTTCAGTCTTGGGAGGGGGGGACCTGAGGACAAAGCGGTTGGAAAGCAGGGTGTGAAGTTCCAGAAAGATGGAGCAAGCCTGCCTGCCTGCCGTCTTCTCCGCCCCCGCCTGTGCTTCCTCCGTTACTCTGCCTAGCTCTGGTCTTCCAGGGAAAGGGGCCTCCGGTTCTGAAGGGTTCTTTGTTCTCGTAGCAGCTTAGATGTCTCGGCACTGGCCAAAGCAGCCAAGAAGAAGCTCCAGTTGGTGAGTCTGCTCCTTTCTCCACTTTGGCCTCCAGGGTGGGCAGGAAAGGCCACCGTTTAGAGGAGGGGCTGCCTTCCCCAGCTGCCCTCCCGCCCTGGGCAAGGAAGGCAGTTCAGAACCGCAGCCCTCCTGGCCCTCAGAGGGGCAGCTGCTTCCCGTTGAAGCCCCCAGCCGATGACTGCAAAGGCCAGGCCGGCCCTGTCTCGGACCCCAGGAATTCTGGCAGGCCCAGCTTCACCGTTCGGTCTTTCCCTCCCTCTTCAGTTGAACAATCACCTGTTCGAAGAGCTGGCCATGGACGTCTACGACGAGGTGGACAGGCGGGAGACAGACGCAGGTGCTTTCCTCCCACAGGCAACCTCTCAAAGCCCCCCACCCCTGTTGCTTTTGATGTGCTGGGATCCAAAATGAAGCCATGCTCCAGATTAGCAATGGGGGAAGGGGCTTTTCTGGGGGTGAGGGTGGGATTTGGGGAAGGGCACCCCTGACCTCCCCCTCTGCTCGCACCAACAGTGTGGCTTGCGACCCAGAACCACAGCACCCTGGTCACTGAGACAACCGTGGTCCCTTTCCTTCCTGTCAACCCGGAGTATTCCTCAACCAGGAACCAGGTGCGAATCTTCTCTAGGTTCTGGCAGTTGCCAGGAGAAGCCAGTGCCCCTTCTTTCCCCCAGCTGAACAATGGCAGCAGTCATCCATTTGGGCCTTGTGAAGCCATTGGGGGGGGGGGGGACGGGACCAGTCTTCCCATGCCAAGTTGCCATTAGAAAGGGGGCCGGAGTTTAAACAGGAGGAGGGGCAGAATGAGTCTGCTGCCAGGAGAGGCTCCTTTGGGGGAAGCCTCGAATCTCTGTGGGGGGAAGCAGTCGCCCCACATGCCCTGAAGGCCTCTGCAATGCTGAAAGCCTCCTCCCTGTTTGCAGGGCAGGCAGAAGCTGGCCCGCTTCAATGCCCACGAGTTCGCCACGCTTGTCATTGACATCCTGGGAGATGCCAAGCGAAGGCAGCAGGGAAACCCTGTTCCAAGTGCCACAGGTGAGCCCTCCAACGTCCCGGGAGCTGCAGCCCAGTGCTTTGGATGGTCTCCTGTAGGGGGCAGGGGGGTCTCCCTCCCATGGTGGGTCTGGAGGCATGGAGGGGGTGACGGAGGAGTAGGGAAGGCTGCAAGATATTGCGGGAGTCACAGGAGCAGCTCGGGAGGAAAGGGGCCTGAGAGAGGGCAGAGGGGCTCCCTGGGAGAACGTGTAAAGAAGCCCCCCCCCCCCTCCGGCTTCCTGCTTTCCCGGGCGGTGGTTGGGAGGGGCCACCACTGCAGGCCTTTCTCTCTTTGCTCTCAGAAAACGTGGAGCTGATCCTCAAGGCAGTCAACAGCCAGCACGGCCCGGGGGGTCACGAGGCCGACCAGCCCGACTACGACAGCGTGGCCTCCGACGAAGAAGGCGACCTGGAGAGCAATTCAGGGAAGGCCTCTCGGCAGAAGGTGGGTGGGGACGAGGGCTCAGCCTTTGGGAGGGGCTCTGGGGGGAGGGGGTGCTGCCTTTCGTTATGTCCTCCCTGGAGCAGACCGAGGCCGTCCCTGGGACCCTGAAGGGCAGCCCTCTTCCTTGCCTTCCTGCGGTCTCTGACCCTCCTCGACTGAACCCTGGCTCATTTGGGGCGCCTCCCTCTAAACGGGTGGGCGCGAGAGAAAGCATGCCCCCCTGTAAAATTTTGGGTGGGGGGGTCCTTTTCCAGAGCCTGGACTCCGACCTGTCTGACGGCCCCATCACTGCCCAGGAATACCTGCAGGTGAAAAACGCCCTGGTGGCTTCGGAGGCGAAAATCCAGCAGCTTTTGAAGGTGAACGTCAACTTGAGCGATGAGCTGAGGACCATGCAGAAGAAGGTAGCCCCGCACTCCACACCCGGCCTGCCCCGCAGGGTTGCGCCTGTTCGGCCACAGGCCGCTTGAGCAGAATCGCCAGGGGTCTTTCTGGTGCAGTGACAAGGATGGCCCGCCTAGAGCAGCGGTTTCCCCCTGCTGCCTCCGGGCCGGCCCCCCTTGCGGGTGCAGTCCTGAGCTCTACAGGCTGGGGACGACGGGGAATGAAATAGCACCCATCTAGAGGGTGACGTTTAGGGGGTTGGTGAGTGGCTTAGCTTGGAACGGGATCCGAGTTCCGATTGCACCTGCCTTTGGTATCCTGAGGGCAGGTGGGCCATGGTCATCTCTGCTCTTCCCCTCCTTGGCCTCTTTTTACTCCCTCCCCTCCCCTCCCCTCCCCTCCCCTGAAAGGCCAGCCAAGCCTTGCCTGCCCCCTTCCTCTGGCTCTGGGGAGCTGGACCCAGAACTCCCCCACTTTAGTCCGGCTCTTGGACCGCTTCACAAACTGCCCAGGGCAGCGAGCAGATCGCTAGGCAGACGATGGCAGCAATATTGCAGATTCCTCTGTTGCCGAAAAAGAGGAAACACAGCAGCCCCCCCCCCCCCGTTGAGATGGGGAACTTCTAGAAGTGCTTTGGGGGCCCTTTGGGGTCTTTCCTCGGGCACGCCCCCCTCTCTGCCCCCTGGCAGGCCTCCCCCTCCTTTTTGCCAGGGGGGAATGCAAGCACGGCGCCTTGGCCCCACGCTTGGGGGGTTGATGTATTTCAGATAGGCAGAGAGGGGGTTGAGGTGGGGGCAGGGCTGAGAATCCCACCCAAGTTGCAATTCCACATCCAAGCAAGAATCCGCCTTCCAAAGCAGCAGCCTTTGGGTTCTGCTGCTTCCAGAGCTCCCCACCTCCCTTCTCCCCAGGATTCTGTCTCCGTTTCTCCTGCGAGAGGTCGGTGGGAAGGCGCCATGCCAGGGCTGTGGGCGGTTTCTTTCTTTAAAGGCTCCTGAATATTAAGCCTTCGTCATCATTTGCGTGTGAACCTGAAGGGGCCGAGCAGGGCCCTCTCGGCAGTTGGCAGCTCCGGTCACTTGCCTTCCGCTCGAAGGCATGATAGGGAACGGCTTGTACGCCGGCTTCCTTGTGCTGCTGAACCTCCTGCTTTGGCCCGGAGCTTCGTCTTGTTTCCTCTTCCCCCGCGGCTGTGGCTTTGGCATTTCCACACTTCCCCTCCCCGCTTGCAGCTCACCCCTCGCTGTTCCACCCGAGCGTCCTTGGCTCAAGCAATGTTGCTCAAGTCACCGTCGCTTGGAGACCTTGTGGGAGCTGCTAAGCCCCGCCCGGCCCTTGAAATGCGGCTGCCAAGCACCCCCCTCTTCGGTTCGGAGGCCGGAATGCGGCCCTCTTTAGAAATAAAGCAGAGCGGGTGGGACGATTCCACATTCCCTTCCAGCTTCAGAGCCTGCAGAGCGAAAACACCAGCCTCCGGCGGCAGGCCAACACCAACACCAACACCCACCCAGCTCCAGCTGGCTCCGAGTACGCGGACGTGCACTCCATTCGGCGCCCCTCCTTGCGCAGCAGCCGTCCCATGTCGATGTACGAGACGGGGTCCGCCCAGAAGCCCTACCTGCCACTAACCGAAGCCTCTTACCCCGAGGAGCCCATGGCGCCCCGGCTGCAACTCTTCCACGTGAGTAGCGCAGCTGCCCTGTTGCCTTCTGGCTGCCTCCTGTTTTCTCTGCAGCAACTGCTGAAGGTCCTTTGCGTGGCGCTCAGCCCTGCCTGCGCTTTCCCCGTTCTCTTCCTTGCTGCCCCAGCTCAGGCAGCTCCCAGGCCTCCTCTGCCAAGTCTGGGCTCCAGACTGCCCCAGCCCACAAAATCTGCGGGTTCCCTGGTGGGGGGGGGGTTGTTTTTCCCAGGCTCCTTGAGGCGGGACTTGGCTGCTTCTGGCTGGGGGTAGGAAGCCTTGCGTTCCATCTTCCCTCTCTCGTTTTCCCTTCCAGATGTCCCGGCTGGAGAAACAGAGCAGTTTGCCGGAAGGGGATTACGACAACACCAGCCCTGCTCTGGAGCTGGACGAGACGGGGTAAGGGCTGATGCTTGAGGGTCCGGTAATTCCTGGGCTGCACCTGAAGGACTCCCTGGCGGTCTTCGCATGCTGGGGTGGGGGCATGGAGCAGCCGGGGGCCCAGGGGAGCCAGTCTGGGGCTGCAGCAGGTGCCTTTTGGCAGGCTCATCAGGAAGACAAGGCAGCGGAGCGGCCTTGGGCCAGAGGGCAAGGATCCCGAGGCCCACCCCAGCCCCCCCAGCTTCCCCAGCACCGAGGATGTGATTCGGAAGACGGAGCAGATCACCAAGAACATCCAGGAGCTGCTGAGGGCGGCTCAGGAGAGCAAGCACGAGAGGTGAGCCCTGGCGCTCTGCGGTTTGGGAGGGCTGGGAACAGGAAAGGCCCTTTCCCTGCCAAGATTCACACCTGCCTCCTCTGCCCCCGGCAGCTACGTCCCCTGCTCGGAGAGGATCCATCTGGCCGTCACCGAGATGGCAGCCCTCTTTCCGAAAGTGAGTAACACTTCTTTGGTAAAAAGGGAGGTCCGGAAACGGGAAACCAGATTGGCCGAAACATTCCGCGTTCCCTGCTTCTTTCCAGAAGCCGCCGTCGGAGCTGGTGCGCACCCCGCTGCGGCTGCTGACCTCCAGCGCCTTCCGCCTGCACTCCGAGTGCGCGAAGGCCCTCCCGCCCGAGTCTTGCTCCACAGCCGACGTCCAGCTGGTCACCCAGCAGGTCATCCAGTGCGCCTACGACATTGCCAAGGCTGCCAAGCAGCTGGTCACCATCACCACCAAAGAGAACGCCAACTGAGGGGCTCCGGCGCAGCCTTTGCTGTCGCCTCGGAAACTGAGCTCAGGTGTTCAGGGGAAGCTCTTTTTTACAGGAATATTTAAAGCGGTGCGTTACCAGTTTTTTTAAAGGAAACTCAGTATTAAATTTTTTGCATGGTTTTTTTCTAAGAAGACTCTTTCCCAGGATTGCCAAAATCCGCTGCCTTATTTGGTGCTCCGTATTTGCCGGCATTGAGTGCCCCCGCTGGAAGTCTGTCTTGAGTCAACCATCACATCACCAGCTTACAGGACTTTTTTTGCTGTTGCAAGGAGGGGAGTTTGAATCCTGCGCTCTTTTTCAACACCCGTTGTGAACTCAGACGCCCAGAGTGGAATTCAGGGACCTGCCCCGGAATCCGGCTGTGCAGTTGCTTGGCACCATGGAACCACTAGCGAGCGACCTCTTGAGATACAGGGACTGGCCAAAAGGGCACCCCACTTTCTGCTTGGTCTGCCCAGCCACAGGAGCACAGGCTCCACTTGGAGGGAGGAGCACCCTCCCTCCCTCCCTCCCTCTGCAGGGGCCAAGGGGCAGCCCCCCCCCTCCACTCCAGAGGGCAAAATCTGAGGAAGAGTGAGGCAGGTTCTCCCTCCCCCCCCCCCCCCCCCCG
>JANHGD010010739.1:30535-45356 GCA_027560375.1 Imantodes cenchoa
ATTGAGCCCAAAATTTTGGTTGCTAAGCAAGAGCGTTGTTAAGTGAGTTTCACCACATTTTACAAGTTGGCAATGCCTACCTGGTCACCTGACCACCAAGCCACACCCACAGAACCGGTAGGGAAAATTTTTAGATTTCACCACTGGTCTTCAGGACTTAAAATTATGAATTAGGGTCTGTGGGATTTAAAAGTATGACCTTGGTGGTCCCTGAGGTCCAAAAGGTTGGGGACCCCTGAGCTAAACAGCCCAGTAGACAGACTTAAATGTATAACCTGAGCCTAAATAATTCAAGATGATGAGGACTAGATTCTTAGTTCCTTTTAAGATTAAAGGCTGTAATGGAGTAGTAACTGCACTGCAGGCTGAAAATCCAGGTAAAATTTTCAGCGTCCTCTTCTTGGGCTGGGAAAGATCCTGTTTGAAATCTCAGGGGATCCCACGTGAGTAAGAAATCTGATTTCTAGACCTTGGAAAGGAAGAGGAAAAAAATAACTTTTCTGCAAAGTCTTACCCAATTCTGCCTCTAGGGGTGCCATAGATCAACTCCGTTCCCAGGCTTGTATTTCTGCCTCTAAAAAGCCTTGCACAAATTCTTGAGTAAGCGAAGTAAAATTTAAGGATTTTCATCCTCATTTTTAAACAGGCGACCAGCACTTTGGGGGCATAGAAATGCTCCCCATGTAACATTCTGCCACATACCTGCCTCCGTCCGGTCAAGTCGCACAGAGCCGGACTGCTCCGGCGGGTTGTGTTGGCCAAAGACTGCCGACTGGCGGGCCGCCGGGCTAGGTCCTTCTCTGTCGCGGCGCTGACTCTCTGGACTCAACTACCCCCGGAAGCCCACATCATCCCCACCCTGCCGGCCTTCAGGAAAGCAGTCAAAACCTGGCTATGCCGTCAGGCTTGGGGCCAATAAGTGTTACAGCTGAGGGTTTGGCCCCCGTATGTATGATATGTGTGTGTGGAATTTTTTATTGCTCTTATTTTGGTTTTAAATGTATTTTTACTATGTGTTTTTTTCCTATGACTGTACGCCGCCCAGAGTCCTCTGAGAATGGGCGGCATATAAATTGTATTAAAATAAAATAAAAATAAATAAATTCAGGAATCCAGACCAAAAAAGAAAAAAGAAAAGAAAAACCCATTTTGCCCTGTGGATATGTTGTCTGTGTCTTTGAATCTAACTTTTGCCTGGGCATCTTAACAGATGGAAGAAGTTTCCCGAAGAGTCACATGGGAGAAAAACCTGAAATACATCAACACCCATAATCTGGAATTCTCCCTGGGAAGACACACCTTTGAACTGGCCATGAACCACCTGGGGGACATGGTAAGACGGGGTGGTTCCTCTGTCCGATAATCAAAACCGGATGTTTGCTCAATGATAACGATGCTGCAGATTTGAAATTGTACCTTTGTGCTAGCTGGGAAAAAAAACCTTATTTTTATGGCAGTTTTCCTCTCCACGCTTAAAGAAATCAGGTTGCACCAAAATGTCTTGGGCAAATAATCTCTTGGCTCAAAGTCGAAGTGATAATTCCTGTGTGATTCAGTGCAATTCGTTGACGTGGAAAATCCACAGAATTTCCCTCTTTACTGTTTGCAATGCCTGAGCAAATGCCTTTATCTTTTTTCCAACTTACATTTGTTCTCATTTGGCATCTATGCCCAAACTGTGACTCACATGACACATTAAAACTATATTTTCCATTCGGCCTTGGTGCACGCAATTATGCTCTCTTCTAAGTTTTGGCCTCTTCATTTGCATTTTCTCTTTCTCTCTCAGAAAAAGTGCTCCTTGGCACATCCCCCTAATCTTCCAGCCATAGAAAACGCATCAATAGTGTTGAAAGGGACCTTGGAGGTCTTCTAGTCTGACCCCTAGTCCATTAAAGAGACAACCACAAATCTTAGACCTTTGCATGGTTTTAGGAATTCAGATGTGGGTGGAGTTGTCTTCTCTGGTGGCCTTCTCTGTCTGGAGGCCTTCCGGTCGGCTGGGGATGATGGGATCTATGGAGGCTTAGGGAAAAATTTGGAGAAGGTCGTTTTGTGGTCTCAGGTGTAAAAGCCATCATGAACTGGACTCCAATTTGATCAGAGGAGATCAGCGTCCCGTGTTCGGCTTAGCCACCTTCCCCTTCCTTTCTCTTCCTCTTTTTCCCGTCTGCAGACCAGCGAGGAGGTCGTTCAGAAGATGATGGGGCTTAAAGTCCCTCCGTCCCATACCCAAAATAACGAGACTCTTTACATTCCTGACTGGGAGAAAAAAGTTCCAGATTCTGTCGATTACCGGAAAAAGGGCTACGTAACCCCAGTCAAAAACCAGGTAAAAAGCCCCCCATTCCCTTTTGGCAACCAAGAGAACTATTAGACTTTTCCCTGGCCCTCACAGGAATGATAGGGAGGAAAAGGATCCAATGGCAGACAGAATCGGAGCACTAAATACGCTGAGTAGAATTGGAGTTACATTAAAAAATAAACTTCTGATAGAGTGAGCAGCTTAGGCAAGGAAAGCGAAAGGGAGCCAGGGCTCCAAAGAGGGATGGAGAGCCAATTCTGAGATATTTAACATTATTCGTTCCTAAAGGGGGAAAGAATAAAATTTCAGCCGCCTCTTAAAGAGGTTCTCTGCTTTTTAGCTTAGCTGCAGACCAAGAATCCACAGGTGCTTGTGGAAATGTCTTATTTTATTTATTTATTTTGTCAGATTTACATGGCCGTTCATGTCTTGCAATATTGAAGCACTATATAAATGTATTTATATTATATTTGTAAATAATATATTTACATATATATTTATATTTAAATATAAAATATATTTATATTTGTAAATAAAATAAAATAAGCCTGATGCACACAGACGCGCAGCTGGGTAAAGATGCAGGGTTTATTCCTCCTGATTGACAGCCGTTCTTCTCCCTTGGCAGGGCCAATGTGGGTCTTGCTGGGCGTTCAGCTCGGTGGGTGCTCTGGAGGGGCAGCTGAAGAAGAAGACAGGCAAAGTCCTTAATCTGAGCCCCCAAAATCTCGTGGACTGCGTCACCAGCAACAGCGGCTGTGGTGGGGGCTATATGACCAACGCCTTTGAGTACGTGAAGGACAACCGGGGAATCGATTCGGACGTCTCTTATCCCTACATCGGCCAGGTAGGGGCCCGTCTCCCATTTCAACCCGCATCGCCTTTCAGATGGACACTGCATAGGGGAGACTCCCCAAAATGACTCACGGTCAGATAAAATACCCTAAATAATTTTGTGCCACCGAAATGGAGAAAATACAGAGCCATTGAAATGCCGGTGGCACCTTGGTCTCCATCATGGCAAATTGGGGTGTTTTGATTGAGACTGTCCATATGCCAATGGTCATCTCCATTAATTTAATTAAATGGTGGAGGAGGGTTTGAGGAACTGGACAGAGTTTGGTGGGTGAGGAGATGGTCTGGCTGGGGGAGGGAAGCCGCCGATGGCAGGAGACCTGAAGAGATGGACTCAGCCCTGCAAGGATTTGGTTATAAAGGAAATAAGGTCTGACATGGAAATCCGCCCTGTTTCTGTTAGATCCATCGATGGAAGAGGCTAGACGCTAGACACTCAGGAACATGCTAACAAACAGCTCTTTAGTGTATAACATTTCAGTAACCCAGCAAAGTCCTGTCTGACAACTAGCTATGCTTCACTTGACTTGAATACGTAACGGTTTCCTTCTCCCTAGGATGAAAATTGCATGTATAACCCCACCGGTAAGGCTGCCAAGTGCCGTGGTTTCAGAGAGATCCCGGAAGGCAACGAGCGGGCTCTGAAAAGGGCCGTAGCCCGGATCGGCCCCGTTTCGGTGGGCATCGATGCCAGCTTGTCTTCCTTCCAGTTCTACAGCCGAGGTGAGTCGGGAAAGAAGTCAGTTGTCCAGACTGGGGTGAGGCCATCCTGCCCACCTGGGACCACCGGAAGTCACCTTGGGGTCTCCTTCTCTTGAATCAGCGGATCTGACTGTCAAAAGGAAGTTGGTTTCTCTAAAATTGAAGGCTTCTCTTTCTGATTTTCTCAGGGGTATATTATGATGAAAACTGTGATGCCAGTAGCATCAATCACGCCGTCCTGGCAGTGGGTTATGGGAGCCAAAAGGGCACCAAGCACTGGATCGTGAAAAACAGGTATTGTTCAATTTACATCCCATTTTATGTGATAAATACCTTCCGGGGCATCAAACCCTGAATTTTGACGTAGGTAACCACCGAAAAACCATAATGCAACTTATGTAAAATAATAATAATAACCTCCCCCAAATGAAGGAAGAAAAATGTACTGGAAAAACTAGCCCTGGTCACAAATAAAACTTCATAATCCAAATGTCACTTACCACCACGAAGCTAGATGACCAAACGGAGAGGCTGGTGGAGATTTCGAATTCTAACCTTTATTTTTCTTTCCATCCACAGTTGGGGAGAAGAGTGGGGTGACAAAGGCTACGTCCTCATGGCCAGGAATATGGACAACGCCTGTGGAATTGCCAACTTAGCCAGCTTCCCAAAGATGTGAGCGACAGTAGCCAAAGCTGATGGCAGTTCCCGGTCCTTCCTTGGCCGACGGCTGGATTCCTGAGCCGATGAGAGGGACCACTGATACATAAAGGACCCATATGGCTTCATAAGCAGTGCTGAGGGCGTATTAAAAAGATTTAACCTTCCGGGTTTTTTTTCCTGTGCAAAAGCTGGAGAACGGTCTTCCTCAGAGGCATAACTTTCAAATAGAAAAATCCAGATGGAGAAATATTTTCTTGGCTTCTGAAGTAAGAACTGCAAAAAAAAATATTGTAAAAATAAGCAATCGTTTTTTGTAAGCTACCCAGAGTCACTGAGAGTGAGTGGGCGGCCTATGAATTTTCTAAATAAATAAATAAAACTGAGAGGCTGATGTGAGAGGGAGAGAAACCTTTAAGTGTGTTGTTGACTCTTCAAATCAAGAATTGGAGGAGGGACTGACTAGGAGAATCCTTAGGGGTGTCCAATCCTGGCAACCTTAAGACTTGTGGACTTCAACTCCAGCCACATGGGGAATTCCGGGAGTTGGAAGTCCACAAGTTTTAAAAGTCAACAAGGTTGTGTTCTTTCAGTTCTTCATCATTTGGCAGAAATGTACTGCTCCAAATTGGATTGACTGTGGAAAGACAGCCTCTTAGCGCAACTGGATTGGTGTGGTTTGGTGTAGTGTGGTGTTTGTGTTTGTGTGCAGAACTGGGGTATCGAATGCCACTGAATTCCTGGATCCCTGCTAGAGATCGGGGTATGTGCAAAGAAAACCAGTGTCACACTCCTATTAGCAAGGAAAGAGAGAGCCAAATTTCTCAAACAGGCTTTGGTAGTTGTGATACAGAGAAAGAAAAATCGGTGCCTAAGAAACAAGGGCCTTTACACACACACAAACACACACACACACACACACGCGCCTCCAATTGTGCAAACCAGGAAGCTTTTCTCTGAATAAGTGCATTATTCTTGCAAGCATCCAAATGAGGAAATGGATGAACAAATTCCTCCCCACCCCCACCAACCAGGAAAAATGAAAATCTACCCAGGTGTTTTTTTTAAAAAAAGCATTTATGTTTGATGGTTCACTAAAATAAGATATTTTTGGTTACTCGCGGCTTTCTTTTTCCCTCCCAAATCTCCACGTGACTAATAAATACACCTGGTCCAAGGAGGATATTCTTAAATGGTGCATTTTTCCATCCTGACAAGCTGGAGGAAAACATGGCCCTCCCCTTCGGTTTGGGGTTTTGCAGCCGGAGGGAGGAAATTTGCAGCCGGCTGCAAATTCTGTTCCTCCTTTCTGTTCCTTTTGGTAGTTACCAGCTGCATCTCTTTGAAGAAAGGGAAGTATTTTGCATTTTCACTCTCACGCCTTGTGCACAAAGGCCTCTGGAGTAAACTCTGAGCTCTGGGGTCGCCTCGCCTGACCTAGCCATGGGTTTCTTTGACCGAAGAGTGTGCCCCACCTTCGAAGCTCCTGTTTCAATGGTGCTGAAAGCAAGGGGTGCTTGACAAACCATTCTCCTGACCCCACAACAGCAGTTGGCTTCAAGCCTCTTAGTCCGAAGTGGGCTGCACTGTCACACACCAGCAAGTAAGGCTCAATTGCATATGGGCTCAAGTTGCGCATGAAATCTTCAGGGTAGTTGACCCAATAAATTGTGAATGGTTAGGTTCACCCCCACAAACACACACCCAGAGGTAAGCTGTGACTTACAAACACGGGCTCCGAGGCCAGAAAGTAATCAGAGAAAGAATATCCAGAATATTTGACTTGGCAGGGACCTTGGAGGTCTTCTACTCCAACCCCTGCTCAAGCCGGAAACCCTATCATTTCAGAAAAATGGTTGTCCAGCCTCTTCTTCAAAAGCTCCAGCGTTGGAGCACCCACGATTTCTGGAATCAGGCTAGAAGTGATCAATTGTTCTCACTGCCTGGAAATTTCTCCTTAGTTCTAGGTTGCTTCTCTCCTTAGTTTCCACCCATCGCTTCTCGTCCTGCCTTCTGGTGCTTTGGAGAATAGGTTGACCCCCTGTTCTTTGGGGCAGCCCCTGAGATATTGGAACGCTGCTATCATGTCACCCTTAGTCCTTCTTTTCATTAAACTGGACATACCCAGTTCCTGCAACCGTTCTTCCTATGTTTTAACCTCTAATCCCCTACCTTTAGGGCTAGCTGGCATGGGATGGGATTCTAAGTCAAAGTCCACACATCTTACCCAGGTCACACTCCTCACACATGAGGAGACTCAAGAGTGGGGAACGTTGTGTGTGTTCATGTTCGCCCACGGACAGCCAGGCTTTTCAACATGAAACCAACTCCCTCCATGCAAACCTATTCATCTTGATCTTTCGGGGCAAAATCTCGGGCTCACCTGGCATTCTTCCAAGCTTCGTCCTCTTAAAGGATGGGCAAAAAACCTGGTAAAACCCAGCAAGCAAAACCAGAGAGGACTCCGATCACTTTTGGTTTGACTGAAAGTGAAAATCACAGCCTGCTTCCTTGTTTGGGGCAGGCTCATGTGACCAGGGTAATAAATTGATCGTCTCCTGTTGGCACCAACATTGGGCAGCTGCCTCTTCGGTGAGCGGCTGTATTCGGCTACAGAGTTAGCAAACAGTTGGCACAAAAGAGAAAATTATTCTCTGAGGGAGGAACGGACATTGGATGACTACGACTGGGAAACGTCTGCCAGCTGAAAGATGTTCAGGTAGGTAGAAGGCCATCTTCTTCCTTGCAACGTTTCCTTTGAGCAGGGCGGGGAAGTTTGTTTTTTCCATCAAAGGAGATTTGCAAGAATATTAACTTTTAGGTTTGAATCTCTGGATAATTCTGGGTATCTTTTCATCGGGGTTCATATCTAACAAGTAAGGAAACAAGGAATTTGCTTCCAAGCCTGGATTTGACAGGAACTTACAGCCAAGACAGTTCGACGGACTAACTACATTCTTCCTCTTTTGAGTGTATTTGTTTTAGCAAAAATTAAATATGAGCCCAGTCTTAATTAGCAAAGGTGTATTAGGTTTAAGAAACTGGAGATACAAAGGAGATCTATCTCCTTGATTCTTGGCGTGTCTTCCAAGCAGCCTAATTCAACGTCGATATCCTCCAATTTCACACCAGACTTGACAGAAATGCGATGGGTAAGAAACTTTTCGCATCATTAAAGTATCTGTTTGGGATACAACCTCTCCAACTTCCAGCGAGTGTTCACACTTACTGCTTGCTTTAATTTTGGGAGCTGCCTGGAGTCACCGTGAGTGAGTTGGGAGGCCGTATATATTTTCTTAACAAATAAATGAAATAGTGCTTTATCTTCCTTGCATTGTGAGCAAACTCAGTGATGTGATTAAAAGAGTGGTAATGTGTTGCCTATTTCTTTAGAAAGAAGCGAAGCGAGATTCCTTTGAGGGTACCCTGTGTTTGTTAAAGGGTATTTAGGAGTAGATTTATCAGAGTGGTATTGGGAGATTGCACAATGTCTGCAGTAATTTGATCACAATGGGCATTAGGCACTGTGGCTTCAAGATTGTACAAACGTCCGACTGAACACAATTGCTGCGTTGTGCAAAGAAACGTTCTTACAAGCATAAATAATCAGCACTTCAACTATATAAATGGGCTTCCTTCTTGACTCGCTAGTAATTGAGCAAGGAGAGTGAAACAATAGTTTCTCTTGCATGCCTTGACTTGAAGAAATCCAGAGTGAGCATCATTACAATTCATTTGAGCCGTGGACACCAGTGGTGGTTGCAAGGCAGTCGTAGTGTAGGGTTTCCTGCTTAAGCAGGGGGTTGGATTAGAAGACCTCCAAGGTCCCTTCCAACTCTGTTATTGTTGTTGTCTCTCAAGCTCATGTTGTCATTCCCAAATTTGAGTGGTTCTCTTAGTTCATAATCCTACATCTCAACAGGATGGAGATACACGTTTGGCTGATGGCCTTTTGTGTTATTGTTGCGTCTGCAACCCAGTGGCATAGGGACCTCAAGCTGAACAAGTACTGGGAATTATGGAAGAAGAAATATGGCAAAGAGTACCAAAACGAGGTAAGAGCGCTCAGCGGTAGCTCCTGAAGTTAAAAATAAAAGAAGTACACAATACTTTTTATAAGCAAGGCCTTCTCGTCGGCTAATTGTAATTTCTGCTTTAATTCTCAGAATCAGGAAGATCTGCGCCGAATGACTTGGGAAAAGAACGTACAATTTATCGCAATGCACAATCTTGAATATTCGCTAGGCCTGCAGTCTTATGAACTCGGCATTAATAACTTAGGAGATATGGTCAGCCATGTTGTTTTATTTAATGGATATTTAAATGGGCTTGGTAACTACGTGTATTAGATGCCGGGCAAGACTAAATGGTACTGTCACGCTTTGAAAAAAAAAAAGTGAGTGGTGAAGATTAAAGAGTACAGCGGGTTGAATTTTTTTTAGGGAGCTGGGGGTTGGACTAGAAGACCTCCAAGGGTTCCTTCCAGCTCTTTTATTCTGCTATTCTGTTATTCCTTCTTTTGGTTAAATTAATGCACGCATTTCTGATCTTTCCACAGACCAATGAGGAAGTGTCGTTGCTCCTGACCGGCTTGAAGATCCCATCCTGGTGGAACCGAAATTCCACGTCGCACAAATCCAACGTAGGCATCGGACTTCCTGACTCCATAGATTGGAGGGACAAAGGATACGTCACAAATGTTAAAAACCAGGTGAGAAGGACTTTTAAACATCCATCGGTCCGTTCAGGATATTTCTGTGCCACTGATTTTGACCATCTCTGTCTTTCAGTATACATGTGGCGCTTGCTGGGCCTTCAGCGCTGTTGGTGCCCTGGAAGCTCAGTTAAAACACCGTACTGGGAAACTGGTGTCACTTAGCCCGCAGAATCTTGTCGATTGCTCCAATTTATACGGGAACCATGGCTGTAACGGAGGTTATATGCCTGCTGCTTTCCAGTATATCATAGATAATAAAGGTATCAACTCCGAGGCTACCTATCCCTATAAAGCCAAGGTTTGTATGGTTATTGTTGAAAATTGCTTGTAAACTTGCTGTAAATTGGGATGTCAACATCTTGGGATTTTAAGATCTGTGGACTTCAATTCCCAGAATTCATAGAATTGAAGTCCACAGATCTTAAAGTCCTGGTCTAAACTCTGCCTTCTGTGATGGTTTGCAAAGCATGGGGGATGTTGTAATTAATGCTGGCACATTTAATCATTTCCCTGACTTCCTCCGTGGAGGTTGCAATCCTACGCACAGCAACATAAATAAGCCCTTGCCACTTATTCCAAACTTAATTTATAGGATTGTGTCACAAGATCCATTTGGGCTTCTGTGTAATTATCCAACTTTACGAAAATTTTAAAAAAAGGAATAATTCAGAATGAATGGCTGCTCCATCTTAAAAGAGATTTTTGGGGGTTTCATTCACATCAAATGGAGCATTATCAAGATGGCATCTGCACTTTTTGAAACAAAGAAAGCGGTGACTATGTTATGGAATTAAATTATAATAGAATGAATCAACCATCAATTACGAGCAGTGATATTTTAACAGATTTTCTTAATCCTTATCACTGCTATAAAAATTGCATGCTTTTCATTTAGCCCTCGTCATGCTTTTGCTGACCAAAGTGAGGCGGAGAAATGTTTATCGTGATTCCAGACCCATTTATTTTACTTTCATTAAAATCTTGTTTTTTGCCAGACACGCAATGCAACATGCATTTATGTTTTACAGTCACTGAGGTTGGGCTGAGTCCCAAGCCATAAATTTTAGCACCTCCCAAAGGTGTTGGCCTGACCTATGACCTGAAGGAGGCCGGGGTTTTAAAAGCCAACAAATGATGATTATTTAAGGCGGGGCACAAATCTGTGGGTTTACCCAGGAGGAAAACCAGTTTGAACTTTTTCCTACTTCCTACAGGATGGGCTGTGTCGTTATAATCCCTCTGACCGAGCTGCTACCTGTTCTAAATATACCTTGCTTCCATCTGGAAGTGAGACTTACCTGCAGGATGCTGTGGCCAACATTGGACCAGTGTCAGTGGCCATCAATGCAAACCAGGCAACGTTCTTTCTGTATAAGCAAGGTGAGGTCTTAACATTCTCTCTCTCTCTCTCTCTCACACACACACGGAGAGCCCCAGAAGGAAACCTGTCCGCATTTATGTTGATCTGTTAAATGAACAAGATTAGGTTTGGTGAGTTTGGGATCCTGGGTTCCCGATAAACATTTACAACTTTTTTTTCCAAATAGGAGTTTATAATGATGCCAAATGCACCAGTCAGCATTTGAATCATGCCGTCCTCGTGGTTGGATATGGAAAGGAGAATGGCATGGATTACTGGCTGGTGAAGAACAGGTATGCCAGTTCTTGACCAGTTTCAAGGTCTAAATCAGAATCAGGCACAGTTATTTTAAGATGCTTTGGTCTTAAATATAAATGCAGTATTCTTTTCTATAAACAAGCATCACACATAGGACTTAATTTAGGGACAGTTGAAGATTTAGTAGCTTCTGTCATTTTGAAAAGGTGCAGGAGGCAGATTATGTATGATGCCTGATCCACTGCAAGGAAAAATGGATTGTAAATGGATCGAAGTGGTGGATATTTTTGCAAATCTCTTGATTTATAAGCCATATTAAGGGCTTCTCAAGCAGAAAAGGAGACCCAAATTATTAAATATATCCTCTCTTAGTATGTTGTGTGGATGCAGCCTGCAAGAGGCCACCACTCCTTTGTAGATTGCACTGGCATCTTGATTATTTTTGCCCCTTGTCAATCAAAACATCTAACTGTTCAGCCGCCAAAGAAATCCTGCATAATTTGAGGAATATCAGTGGCATTCCCAACCCACAACACTGCATCCTCATTTAGACTCCTTACTTAAGAAAACTCATTCCTAAAGCGTGTGTTCATTATTTTCCTCCTCTTATTATTCCAACAGTTGGGGAATCAATTTTGGCCAGGAAGGCTATATTAAAATTGCCAGAAATCAAGGGAATCGCTGCGGCATCGCCAGCTACGGCTCGTATCCGACAATTTAGATGACATCTCCGTTTGCAGTGGATATTTTCTTCATTTGAGAAGCCCTGTAGGCAGCTAATTTTAGCCTTTAAAGATATATACATGTATATTGTTGCACTTGGGATGGCCAAAACCCAGATCTTCCATTCAGCTCCACCTGGTAGATCTGAGACAAGCAGCCCAAATGGGGGTTTATCTGGGTTTAGTTTGGAATTTGCTAACCATCCCTGGGGCACTGCCAGGCTTAATCGGTTAATCAGGTAATGTCTGCCAATCTTCTTTGAACAAGCAAAGAGCGCTGGGTAATTGTCAGGGATTTCCATTTCGGGCCACCTGAAAACGGGATGGAGTGAAAACAGCGTCCAGAATCTGCATTCAGTAATGTAAAACAAAATATTCTTTAAAGTTCAGCCATTTGCAAGACGGTTTCTCATCTGGAAAGAGTCAAATGCACACAAGTTGAACTTCGGACTCATTTAACACAAGGAAGAAAAGAACATTTTCACTGCTTGGAGCCACTGCATGGAATATGACATTAGAAACATGGAATCTTAGGGCTAGAAGGAACCTTGGAGGTCATTTAGTCTAACCCAAGGCAGGAGACTTTATACTATCCCGAACAAATGGTTGTCCAATCTTCTTTTGAAAACCTCCAGCAGTGGAGATTTTTCTTCTTCTTCCAACATATGCTAGATCCTTTCCGAACCTGGTTGAAATATAATTCGAAATGTGTTTAACCTTGGCCTCTATTAAAGATTATTATTGGCAATGCATGTTCAAGAAATCGTGGCTTAGTGCGATGTGAAAACCCAGTTGCTGTGCTTTGTTGATTGCATGCTGGTTTAATGTTGGTGTGTTGTCCCTTTGACCAAAGAAAGGAAGCAAAAAAGATAGAGAACACAAGGACTAGAAAAAAACATCCTTCTACCCTAGCCCCGAAAAAGATGGCACATTAACCATCACCCCGCATCATGAATGATGGGTATTGTAGTCACACCATTATTCTTCCCCCTCCTCCCTTCCGTGACCTAGGAGAAGGCGGGCATTCAACTACCCATCCTTCTCTGTTTATTGAACATGCTGATTTGGGGTGGAGATGGGGTTTGTAGTCCCAACCCATCTAGAAGGGGACAGCTGGCCAAAGTTGCCTTCTGGTTTTGAAGGATGCTTTTAAAATTGCCCTTACACATTTATATTAAAAGTCACATGTATGACACAGAAAACTATATGAGTTTAACTAATAAAGAAACACATGTATTAAAATATAAATGCTGATGATGCATGGCACAAAAATAAACAATATTTAAATAATTTTAAAGACATGTTTAAAAGTGATCACCAGATTCTCTCTCTCTCTCTCTATCATATCTCTCTCTCTCTCTCTCTCTCTCTCTCTTCTCTCTCTCTCTCTCTTCTCTCTCTCTCTCTCTCTCTCTCTCACACACACACACACACAGAAAGAGAGATTCACAGGGTAGCTTCTGTTTAGCAACCAGATTAGATTTTCTCAGGGAAGATCAGGAAGGAGGGAGGGGTTTGTCAGGAACAAAGAGGCTGCCTTGCAGACCTGCATAGGAGCAGAGGCTTGCTGAGTAGCAAAGAAACCAGCCCTGCTTGAGAGTTGCTTCTCACTTGCTCATTTCCAGAAGCAAGAGGGGACCTCCATCTCTCTTTCACCACTCTCCGCAGTTTCTGCTTCTTTTATTTAAGGCAGACCTATAGGTGGGGAATGGACCACAAAATGGGATTTAAGCAGTGCTGCCCCCTCCCAGCATATTCTGCACAATTAAGGATATCTTTCTTAATGAACGGACAGATGTTCATACTCTTATGTGCATATGTTCATCATATGCGCATACGGGCATGTGATTTTAAACACTGGGGCAGAGCTGCCCCCTGCCTCCCCATTATTGGTATGAAGCCAGCGTTCAAAAAAATGGGCCTGAAACATGTTCTTCATGTAGTCCTCAATTTACAACCAGCCATTTAGTGATCATTCAAACTTACAAGAGCAGTGGGAAAAGCGACTTATGATTGGTCCTTGCACTTACGGTTGTCATAGCATCCCATGGTTTAACATTTGGGTGCCTGGCAACCAGCACACATTTACAAAGGTTGCAGCCCAGGGTCCATGTGATTGCCATCTGTGACCTTCCACGTGGCTCCTGACAAGCAAAGTCAATGGGAGGGGGCAGCAGGATTTGTTTAACAGCCATGTGGTTCCCTTAACAATCCTGGCAAAAAAGGTGATAAAATCACACATGACTCATTTAACAACTGCCTTGCTTAGCAATAGGATTCTGATCCTAGTTGTGGTCCTAAGTTGAGGACTACCGATATACTTATTTCTTAAATGGTCGCAATGCTTCTGAAATGGAAAAGTTCAAAAATAACAGATTCAACTCCTTTCCATATCTTGACACCTTTCCTTTCCAGAACATATCTTGATTTCATTCAGCTCTGGAAAGAAATTTGTCTTCAGCCAAAGATTCTGAGGAAATCTGCCCCTGGATATCTCTCAGAAAAAATATCTTGGCATACAATTATAAAATTTGTTGGATTGTGGGCTGGTGCTTGGCATCTAAACTTCTGGGATGGTTATTTCAATATAGTTTTCATATTTAAATGTGTTGTTCTTCAGTGCTGTTTCTAATAAGAAAATGAATGTCCACTGCATTCTCATCCCAACCTGATCACTTGCACACACATATGCACCCTCCCCAACCCACACAGCATCTCTCATGTACACCCACATACCATTCCCAATCTGCCCATTGTGCTCCCTCCACCACCAAGAAGGAGCCACTTACCTGTCTGCTGCTCTTGGTCTTGCAACTTTCTGTTCTGACCTAGGCTTCCTGATTAAATAAAATGGCACGAACGGCATCTCACAAACCTCCTTTTATTTGTACAGATGCTAATTATGTTCATTAGCAGTTTTCATAAGTCCAAATAAAGTAAAATAAGTCTGACTAAAGTCTTTCAGGAAAAAGCAGAGCTCACACACACACAAATCTTACTCCTTTGGCAAACTGCCAAAGACCAATTTAACCAATTGTCAAGCCCTCTTTTTTTATTGCCTGGTTTGCTAAGGGTCTTTGATTCAGGACTACAGCAAGAACTTTTAGAAGTTCAAATAGACAGTATCTTCCTCAACGAATCAGCGAACACCTAGAAGCAATCAAGGTAATAACCAAAAGCCAACATGGGTTTGTCAAAAACAGATCATGCCAGACTAATCTTATTGCATTCTTTGACAAAGT
>JANHGD010010739.1:98781-110135 GCA_027560375.1 Imantodes cenchoa
GTATATAAACAATGTTATATCTATGTATATTCAAATACGTACTTGACTAAATAAATAAATAAATAAATAAATAAATATTTTTAAAAAACTTCTAATGTTCTGCCTTCACTGGAAAAGGCAGGAGACATTCAAAGACATATTGAATTGCATAGCAGAGTCAAATATCAGCACAGGAAATGGTTTATGACATTTTGCATTAGATCATAAACTTATTATTTAATTTTGATGTCATAAAAGGTTTTATGAAATTTCTTCCACAAGAGCAATGGGTCCCAGATTTTGAATGCAAATCTGTAAATTAGCCAATCTGAGGTACCTTGGATCAAAGGTTATAAGAACAAGAATTTTAGTCGTATATATAAAGAAAATTATGTTTTTAGTCATCTGAGTTTGCTTTTTAAACATTCATCAACTAATATGAAATAACAAAGGAATACCCACAGTTCAATGCAGGTTACCATATCAAAGCCAAGCATACAAGGATCTTTGTGAGCAATCGAACCCTGAAGAAGGGTAACTGTCAGCTGTCTTTCATTTGGCTGAAGATAGTCACAAGGAAGTGGAGACAACATATACCTGGAAGCAAATAAATTACACAGAATGAAAGCATTGTTTTGTCTATACATCTCCCCTTTTCACCTTGGGTGTGCTGTAAATCATGAATGTATAATTCAGCTTCAGCCATTCAACATGAAAGAAAACTGTGTAAGTAAAAAATACTTGAGTTTTAATATTCTGCTCCATCCAGTACATTGTTGGTACAATCTGAATAATGTCTGGCTGATTTATGAATGACATAGATACTGTTTCTTTGGATACCAACAGATCCCCTTGGTCTATCGCCATATTTTTGTAACATATGTTGGACTACTAATATATTAAATAAAATATTCTTAATTTGTGGACACTGAATAGATTTCATACAGCATTAGATAGGTAGGTTTGGGGCACAAAACATTGTTTTCCCAAAATTAACTAAAATATTCGACTTACATGCTTTCTTTCATCGCCTCTTCACTGATATCTAGCCCAACAAGTTCTTCAATACAACTGCAGAATTTCAGCATCCAGAGTAGTCTACAACCAGCACATCCCAAATCTGCTACCTGTTAATTTGAAATCAATATAATTCCTAATAACACACATAATATGTAATGAAAATGAATGCTGATTTAATCCTAGGCTTGATTAGACTTTATTATATGGTGACAGAGGACTGTAATCTACAGCACTGAAAAAAATTTGTTGTAACATTTTTAAGGGACAATATCCTCACTACTACTTGCATTTATATAGCAATCGTATGCAAAAATCACCATGCATCTATTAGCAAAACCCATTAAAAAATTGCATACGTATGTGACTCCTAAAAATGAACCTTGCTTACCTAAAACTAGATCAAATATCTCTAATTTGATAAGTTCACACATCCCACTAAGCAACTATTATTTTAATTCAATTAACGAAGTAAGTCATACTATGCCATGAACTATAATGTGGTTTGTTTTTAATTTAGCAATCTGTCCATTTCAGAGGGTTTTTTTCTGAAACTTTGTTTCAGAGACTTTTTTTCTGAAGCTCCATTTCAGAGGCTTTTTTCAACCTCTGAAGCCTCCTTTGAGAGGCTGGGCGGGGCTACATTCAGAGTATAAGACACACCCAGATTTTCACCCCGTTTTTTTGGGGGGGGAGGTGCATCTTATATTCCGGAAAATACGGTATTTTCCAAAACACCAAAAGACAAGACAAGAAACAACAACAGAGGGAAACTCATCAAGGAGAGAAGCAACTTGGAATTAAGGAGAAACTTCCTAACAGTGAAGACAATTAACCAGTGGAACGACTTGCCACCAGAAGTGCTTCATCACGGAAGGCTTTTAAGAAGAGGTTGGACTAGATCTAGAAGATCCCTTCCAGCTCTATTCTGTTCCCAAGCTGAGTTTTGTAACCTCCCCGCCCTTCCTCAAGCAGGAATGTGGGTTGGATCAGGAGCGGGGGGGGGAAATTCTAGTATTTGACGGTTGTTCTTTGTCCCTTCCTGGTTGGTCCACAGCAGAGTGAATGGTTTGAACTTCTCCTGTTTTGAATTGGTTTCCAAGGCGGAGCGTTTGCACAGTGCCCTGAGATACAGTTGGCCTTGGCTTAAGGGTAGCTCAGGCAACGAAAGGGGTTTTTTATTGAATTTTATAACGAAAGGGAAGGTAGATCTCCCATTCGGAGAAACAGGAACAAGATAATGATCGGGGAAAACAGTTTCCCTTCTCTCAGTACCCTTGCGCTTTGCAGTTGGAAAGTACAAGCTGGGATGAGCTGAGCTGCAGCTAATAGGAAACGCCGGCACTGACTTATCCCTTTAGCAAGATAGACTGCTTAGGAAGCCGGAAGCTCTATTAGTTATTGTAGGATCTCTCTCCTTTCACAATCGCTCTACACAATCCCAAGTTCTGCTCCTTGGACAGTTTCCATCCGTCTCCGAAGCCCGGTTTTTGCAAAACTTGCAGGAATAATATCCGACTCCCTAATTCCAGCCAGCGTCCTTGTGAGCTTGCTGGTTTCCAGAAGCGTCTTTTCTTCTGCATGTTGGGACTTGCCTGCCCCCCCCCCCAACTCCCGGTTCAGGTATCAGCCAAGCAGGAATCCAGCCCCAAAGGCTTGTTTACCTTCGATCTGGCGGGACAACCAGCGCCTGACTCAGGCGTCTGGAATGCGTCTGTCCGGCACATAATGTCCCAAGCAGGCCTGGCTGGATCTGGATGACTTCAGCAGTTCTTTGGCCTTTGTTCCGTTCTGTAATTCGCGGCAGCAGGAATGAAACAGGCCAGGCGTTTTGATTTCCCCAGGCCTGGCTGACGTCCTCCGTCCTCATGGGAGGCTTGGTTTGATCCCTACCCAGTTTTCTTTCATAATTCATTGGGGATCAGAACTGAAGAAGCTTCTCGGGTGAGAAGTGAAACGTTTTTCAAGGGGAAACACACACCCCCGCAACAAAATCGAGTTGCTTTTTGAAAAACCCTTTCTCCTGTGTTTCTCCTGGGCATGTGCAGAGTTGCTTGAGGATGGGACTGGCTCCCCCAGGAACCCACCAGGTTAGGGCTGAGCCTCCTCAAATCAAGAGAATTCTCTTTTGTTGAGTTTTGCTGAGGTTTTTTTTTCCTTCATATCCCGAAATCCCACGTCTCTTCTAGCCCCTGCCTGAGTTGTGTCAAAACACAACACCATCACGTTTTTTCATTGGTCGCTTCGTCCTGTTTTGGTCCCATGGCTCAGTCCGACATTAGGAACGGCTGGATGGTCACCACCATCTAAAGCAAAGGCTCAGAACTTACCTGCTGGTGTCGCAGCGACTCCTAGTGGTCAAAAGGAGGCAGTGCCTATGCGTGAACAACACAACTCAATGAGTGGTCTTGACTTTCTGGACGAGTTTATGTAGCTTTCTTGGCAAAGGCAGATAAGGTCTTTTGTTTCAACTCCCTGGTTTTCCTTGTGGTCTCCCATCCTTGCACTAACCAGCCCTTGCAAGTTCAGTCAAGTCCAGTTTAAGGTCACCTGCTAACTGGGCTGGTAAAGAATAAAAGCATATTTTCATCTCCTGGGCTCCCAGCGCTTTCACAGGTGAAAAAGTTCCCCAAAAGTCATGTTTTGTCTCCAGCTGAGGAGGATGGCAGGTGTCGTCCAAGACTGAAATTGAGGGAAGCTGTTCCCTGATTTAAGTTCGGTGTTGGGCCCTGATCAGAGACATGAGGTAGGAAGATCGCTGCCCTTTCTCAAACTTCCTAGGCCAGGGGGGTCAGCAACCCGCGGCTCTGGAGCTGCATGCGGCTCTTTCATCCGTCTGCTGCGGCTCCCTGTTGCTGGTTGGTAAAAGGAAAAGACGCCGTGCTAGGAGGAGACTCTATGGTGGGGGAACCAGACTTCCAGTCAGCAGAGGAAAAAGGACGCCACGCTAGGAGGAGACTCTATGGTGGGGGAACCGGCCTTCCAGTCGGCTCCAGAATTGAGTGGGGAGCTTCCGGCCAGGACTTTTGTGGCTCTCTGGGTGTTTAAGGTTGCCGACCCCAGTCCTAGGCCAAGCAAGAGCAGGGACTTGACAAAAGGCACAGAGTCCTTTTTTAAGAAAACAAAAACCCTCTGCATAACTTTATTCAGGATTCACAAACAAAGCAATAAATGGCAAAGAGAAACAGGCAAGCAAAAGCTTCCGACAGAATTGAGCGTGAAATGAGTTTTTAAACTTCGGCTTGGAAGCTCCGCAAAGCATAAGGAGAGCAAAATCTTTGGGAAGTTGGCTGTGAAATGATTGTCTCTAAACACAAAAGGCTGCTGGTGTCCACAGGATTCCCACACGAAATGCCACAGCACCCTCCCCCCACTAGCCCCCTCCCAGGTGAAATATAACCCCCAAATGTCAAAATCCAAGAATGCAAATCTTCTCTTCGTTCTGCCTCTAGCAACAAAATGCCCAGAAGGGGATTTTTTAAAACCGGCCCATTGTTTCCATCAAGACAACGCTGCTCTTTTCCTTCCCCATACCTTGACTCTTGTCACTGCTGTTTCGCAGACAGGGAACCCCCGTCTGAAAGCCCCCCCCCCTCGTTTGCATTTCCCATCTTTGGGGAAGAGAAGCATCAATGTTCAAATGAGGTTGGGTGAAGCGCCTTGCAGGCTCATGCTCTTACGGATGTCCTTTCTACACGGGTGTTGGGTTTGTCTTTGGGAGGAACGTGAAGGGAAGCAGACCCAAGAGACGGGAAACAGGGAGGGGCATCAGCTGGGGCCTTGTCTTGTGGCCTCTGAGCTGCCCGCGGCCTCCGTCGACTTTTCACGGTCCGTGCCGATCCGCTGCAAATGTCCCGTGGGCGTCCACAAGCCCGAGGCTGTTGGACAGTCCCTGGACAGCGACCGACGAGATTTCAGAGAAAGATCCGTGGGCTGTAGATCTGGGTCATAGGAGTTGTACCACTCTGGCTGGTCTAGTGGTGGGGACTCCCGGGAGCCCCATCCGAAGGGCGTCGGGAGGATGGGACCCGGCATTGTGGTTCGGATGACACTGAGGTGGTAAGGCGAGATCCTCCTGGGGGGAGCCACAATGACGTTCCTGGTCTCGGCCGGCCTTTCCTCCCTCAGCTGCTCGGGGGCCGGCCTCTTGACCTCCAATTCCAGGGGGCCCTCTGCTTGGGAACTCTCTTTTGTCAAGTTCTGGGGGGGAGAATTCGGAGCAGCAGGGGGGTCTTTGCTTCCTGCAGGCACCACAACGGGGTCTGAATCCTCCTTGCTTTTAGACAGCTCTTTTCTGAGGAGGCTGCTCTCCGGCACGGGAGGGTCGTCCAGTTTCTTCCGTGGCCGACCACGCTTCCTCTTCGCCGTCACCTCTCTGAGTCGGTCTGCCGGCCGCTTGGTGGGGCTCTTGACTTTCTGTGGCTCACATGGGCTCCGCTCAGCTTCAACGCTGGACGCTCCACTGGCCCCACTGGAGATAGTTTTGGGCTTCGGCCGGTTCTCGGCTGCGGGTGGGACCGCCACGTTGATAACTGGCACCATGTTGATGACCGGCACAGCGGCCGGCTGGCTGACCAGGCCGGTGGGCCCATTCACAGCCGAGGCTAGCAAAGTGGAGGAGGGTGCCCCCACGGAGAGCGCCATCTTGACTGTCCCCCCCACTGGGGTGGGGGTAAGCTTAGGAGCCAAGATGGGGTGGGGAGAGTGGACGGCCGCCGTCCCAGGAGACACCACCAAGCAGTCCCTGGGTTGCACCCGGGGAAGCAGCAACGGGAGACGGGCCACCAAGGCATTGACCTGCGGGCTGCTGGCTTTCTTGGGAGGAACGTCTGCCGGCTTCTTGGCTTCGCTCCGTGGGGAGGGGGCGGAGGGCTTGGGTGCGTTGTCTGGTTTAGCCTGAAATGCAAAGATCAGAGAGGAAGGATGAAGGAGGCCCATGGCCCATCCAGCTACTCTCCCTCAGGGCCACAGTGGCTTCTTGGACCTCTGTGTTGAGAAATGACATAGCTGGAAAACGGCCGTGTTTGTTTGCGTGCCATTTTCTCTGCGTCAGTTTTCTCAAGGTTCTTGGTTTGATCTTTTAACCATGAGTGGGTCTGGAGTCTACACTGCACACTGTTTTATACAAAGCACATTTTGGAATTCCTCTGTCTGGTCCACTTTGCCTGCCTCCTAACCTGGTCTTTGCGTTTCTCCTGGGGTGGGTAATTCCCATCCCCCCACACACACATACACACAGAGACACGCCAGAGTTTCGTACCTGAGGTTGTGCTTTGGCTGTATTTTCCGTGGCTTCTGGCTCGCTTTTCTTTGGGGGAGGACGCTTGCCCCATGAGCTCTCGGGGTGTTCTGTAGCCAGAGACATTGAACCAAAGGAATATTACCTGTGCCATGATTGGGGGGAAGGGGACAGCCTCAGCCCCAAAGAGGACCCCAGTGTGAAGCCACGAAACTCTCAAGTTTGGCCCTGCTTGTAAGAGGAACCTTCCCAACCCCCGCCCCGAAAAAAAAAGATGGGACTAAGTCAGTGCCAGGACACCAGCAAAAGGCAGCCCTCCCTCCACCGTTCTGCAGAGGGTCAGGCTTTGGAAGGCTGGCTGAAACGCGCAGCTGGGCCCCAGTCCAGTCTCAAAGTCCCACCTGTGACCACGGTGGCCATGACCAGGTCGGCGTGGGCCGAACGGGAGCTGATGAGGTGCTGCTGCAGGAGGAACTGGGCCACCTCCACGATGCTGTCAAAGGAGCGCTTGAGGATCTTCTGGGCCCAGTTACAAGTCAGGGCGCAGGCCGCCTCCACCACCTCGTCATTGTAGGGGTCGGTGGTCTCCGTTCGTTCCAGCTGCAGGGACACAGAGTCGGCCTCAACCGTGGATCGGCTGCCACCCACTCCCCCCAAGGCTTCTCAGAAGTGGGCTGCGTGAACAGCTGGCCGACACACGCATGTCTGCACCAGCCCACCCCTTGCATGGATAGGTCTCCCTCTCCCCCCATCCCCCTGCCGGGCCACCAAGCCATAAAATTTGGGGACCGCTGCCCTAAACCACCCAATCATGGTTGAAAATCACTCTCTTCCAACTGTATTACAGCCGGCAAGCCTTAATAAGGTGACAGAAAGATCCGGTTGGAAGGGCCTCCTTGGAGCTAAACAGATCCTCCAGGTGCAGGAACAGCCCATCTCTTCAGGGACGAGGTCCGCTGCCTTGTCCGTCTCGGTTTAATCTCCGTTCTCAGAGAGCAACAGGTGACTCGTGAGTGAGTCCACACAGCTTACGGTCTCTGTTTCTTTCAGGTCCAGGCTGGGCAGGGGAGGCATGTTGACCACCGTTTTGCGACGGATCCCACTATAGCAATATGTTGGAGGAGAATTAAGGACCAACGAAGCAGCACAGCCCGGAATGTTTGGTTCCGAAGGGCCGGATGAAAACCGGGGAGGCTGGAAATTCTTGGGGAACCCCTCCAAGTTAAAAAAAAAAGGGTCTCCCACCACCAGTCCCTCGAGCATCATAGGAAAAAGGATATTTGGATTGCCCGCGTCCACCCAATCTTCTCGCTTTGATGTTCGGAAAGATCTCCCTGATGATCTTGCCAAAATTCGCCGCGCTCAGGGAGCGGCTGCACAGATTGTCGCAGTAGCGCCTGCCGAGAGAGCGAGAGATGCATGGCAGCCGTGTTTTCCTCCGGGGCACCAACCGCCGGCATGGCCTAAGCAGCCTAGGACTCTCAACCCTCCAACCCACCTGTGGGGACACCAGAGGGGTCCTCGTGCACAACTGCCAGATTCCCCTCCCTCCCCACAGGGATTAAGGCCACAGATCGCCCCACATTACTCACTTGTAAGCATCGTACACGTCTTGTTTTGGCAAGCAGGTGTCGAGATACTCCTCCAGGTGGTTCCGTATCCAGGTGCAGGCATGCATCTGTTCTGCTGAATTGAGAGACGTGAGGTCCAAGCTGGGAAAAGAAAGCAATTGGATCAGTAAGAGAATCAGTGCCTCGCCCTCCATCTGTTCCTTCTTTCTTTTTCTTTCTTTCTTTCTTTCTCTCTCCCTCCCTCCCTCCCTCCTTCTCTTTCTTTCTTTCTTTCTTTCTCTTTCTTTCTTTCTCTTTCTTTCCCTCCTTCTTTCTTTCTTTCTCTCCCTCCCTTTTTTTTCTTTCTTTCTTTTTCTTTCTTTCTTTGTCTGTCTGTCTGTCTGTCATCTGTCATCTACCTACCTATCTAGCTTTTTATCTATATCATCTCTCTCTCTCTCTCTCTCTCCCCCATAGAGCGACTCCAATGTCTTCACCCGTTCACACATGCTCATTTGTAGACTTTGTCTACAGATCTGTAGCATAACCAGGAGCTTCAGCGTGTTCACCTTTTTTCTCCCGAGCTCGGCCCTGAAGGCAGCTGAAGGTACAGATAAAGTTTGGCGTAGTCTGAAAACTTCTGGACATCTTGCTGTTATGGCAAACGCAGGGAGAAAGAGAGAGGGAGAGAATTGAGGACTGGTAGGTGGGGAAACCCAGGGATCGGATCATCTGCAACGTAGTGAGCAGACCATTGTGGTAGCTCAAATGTTTTACCTGCCGTTTATCTGTCTCATTGCAAGAAACATCCTGAATGGAGTCCGGTGGAGATACCAGATTACTTACCAAGATCGTGTCGACTTTGCTCTGGATAGGCTTTCTGTTGGAAAAACAAGAAAAATATATTTATTTTGGCAAATAAATAGCTCAGTACCTAGAGAGTGTAGCAGCATGGAATGCTTTGGGATGGAGAGAAGGTTCCAGTCTACTCCTGGTGGTCTCCCATCCCAGGACTGACCAGGCCTGCCTGCCCTTAGCTAAGAACACACTTAGACATGCAATTTATCCAGCGATCAACCAAGGGGATCTTTTGTGATTTGAATGACCCTCCCATATTTAATCCTACAAAGCTGCTCCTGGTCTCTAAAAACACCCCCTGCAATGACGCCTCTAATCTCTGCCAGCCTCTCAGTTCATCCTTTCCTTCAAAAGCCTTCTAAAACCATGGCCATTTCTTGTGGCAGGGAGTTCCACAGATCAAGCAGAATGTTTTGTGGACAAGCGCCGACTACCACAGCCCTGAATTTAACTGCCCCTTTTTAAAAACATAACTGCGCTGTACTGCCTGTGCCCACCTCATCTTCCTTAACTGGACTCAACTGGACTGGTTATCCTGAGACCAAAGGGAAAATCCCAAAATCACGGAGCGCAAGAGAAATAAAAGACACCCCGCTTACGAGATGGTGCTCTTCAGCTTCTGCAGCAGGGTGTTGGGCTCCACGCCGCAGTCGCCCTGCACATCGGCCTCCAAAATTTCGCTCCCGTTTTCCACGATCTTTGCCAACAGGCCGCTGTCGTCCGCCATGGCATCGGTGCCCTTGAACGGGAAGGCAAAAAGAACCCCCACCTCCTCAGTATCCCAAAAAGACGTCTTTGGGGCAGGCAGCGTTTTATTTTTATTCGATCTTATATGAAACTTCCGGCTTCAACCCCTGTGTGTATGTGTGTGTGTGTGTGTGTGTATGTAACATTTTTGCTGATAAATGAAAATGAAGAGAGACTATTATAGATCTATTTCGAGCTCTTTTGCTCTCATCAGCTAGCCATACCCTTACTGGGATATGTATATATATATATATTTAATCTCCTTCTTAGTTGAAGTTATAATAATACTTTATTATTGTCACTGCATGTATATACACAGTATACTCATACAACAAAATTCACATAATGTCTAAAGACCACACCCAACACACATAACTTGACTTGCCAGCCTCATAAATCTCGTGGCACGGAATAATAGTTTTCAATGAATAGAAGATTTTGAGGAGGAAGCAGAGACCCGGTATTGAAACCAACTCGGGGGAAACAGCTCAGAACTTCAGAAAAAGGGGTCTATTTTTAAATTGATTTTCTCCTTTATTTTTCCCATCCGTTTTTCTTTCCAGGAATGCTTCCCACGCTCCACGGAGTCTGGCAAATGAGGGCATCTCTGGGTCGCGTTTAGCCCTCCTCCTGCCCTGGATAAACTCTCTCCCTGCGTCAGCCAAACATCAGATTTGCATTTCCTTTGCAACTTTCTTCACCCCGGTGCAAAGCCCCCACCTGCACCCCACGGGCACCCCCTTCTCCCTTCCCCCCACCTGGAAAAATTGTGGACCACCGCAGCTTGGGTGGCAATTAGTTTCCAGGAAGCGGGAAATTCAAATGCATTTTTTGATTCTCCCAGGGAGAGAAAAGCTGCAGCAGGAGGGCAGGATGAGTCCAATTGCAGCTTTTGAAACTGGAAATGGCTGTTCCTTTCCGCAAAGGAGTTTTGCAACCCTGGGATTTTTTTTTATTTTTTAAGAAAAGGCTTCCTTCTTTGGGTGCTGCTTTAAAACCCAGCCCAGTATGGTTCTTTCGACGCATTTTATGGCTTTTAGCTTCCTTTCCTCTTCCTTTTGTCTCTCCCAGGAATAACTGCTGGTTGTTGTTTTTTTTGTAGCTTTGGCCCATGCAAAGCTTTGCAAAAAATTGAAACATTAGCAATTTAAAGTCGCTTTCCGCATGGAATCCACTTACCTCTTTCCTCCCCCGGTTGCAATTCTTCGGCCTGTAACGATCTGCTCTTCTTTTAGACGGCTTGATTAAATTGCGAAAAAGGAAAGGAACATTTTGCACGCCGGGAAAAAAACCCCATTTAAAATAAGGGGGGGGGAAATCCTCTGGAGATGATTGGGACCCTCCGAAGAGTTAACAGATCCCTCCGTTTGGTGGAGAAGGATCCCGAGAGCAAAATGCCGGCCGCGTTTCTGCCCCGCCACGCATCTCCTCCACTTTCGGTCTCAAAATAAAAGAGAAAAAGAAAGTGGCTCGCGGGCGGGAGGCAGATTCGCCTTTTCTTTTTCCCTGATTGGTCAGCCCGTTTCAGTTTTGCCTGGATACTGGCCGGTGCTATAATGCAAATGGCTGCCTCTCGCTTTTCCACCCGGATACAAGCCGGGCGCGGGCGCCGATTGGTTGGAGGGGCTAGGAAGTCTGCCTGGCAACATGTTGGCGATTGGTCGGGACTCTGTCAGTTTAGAAACGAAGTAGGAAGAAGGGTGGAGAGAGAGAGAGAGAGAGAGCGCCTCTTGGGTTTCAGATAGACTGGGCTGATTCGGGGAGAATTAGAGCTGGTTGTGGATCTCCTCCGGGCTTGATCATCTTGATTGCATTCAGTTTTGGTCACCACACTACAAGAAAGCCACTGAAACTCTAGAGAAAGTGCAGAAGAGAGCAACCAGGATGATAAGGGGACTGGAGACTAAAACATGCGAAGAGAGGTTGCAGGAACTGGGCCTGGCTAGCCTAGCAAAGAGAAGGAC
>JANHGD010010739.1:119805-130296 GCA_027560375.1 Imantodes cenchoa
TGCTCAGAAGGGAATTTTTTAAAAAATTTCAAAAAAAAAATGGCGGTGCCCGTGGACCAGCACTGACCAAACCGGTTCCATGACATTATTGTAACGTCACCAGCGATTCACTACCAGTTCGGGCGAACGGGTCCGAACCGGGAGGAACCCACCTTTGTGGGGAAAATAGGAAGACAAAGGAATAGAATGGAATGGAATGGAATACAGAACAGAATAAAATACAGAACAGAATAGACAGAACAGGAATAAAACAATAATGGAATGGAAAATAATGGAAAATACGAAGACAAAGGAATAGAATAGAATGGAATGGAATAAATAGAATAAGAATAAAACAAGAACAGAACAGAATACAAAGCAGAACAGAACAGAAAGGGTGTAGGGTCTCCTGCTTGGGCAGGAGGTTGGACTAGATGACCTACAGGGTCCCTTCCAACTCTGTTAATCCAGAATACTTTATTATCCAAATGTGATTGGACTCACAAAGAGTATTAGATATGTCAGTCACCTTGAGTTATTTATAAAAAATAATAAAAGCAGAATTAAAAAAAAAACATTAAGAAGACATACCTTTTCCATTGCCAGAAGGGTCAGCCATGGTGCTAATCATGATTTCACCATTCCCCAGGCAATGTGAGGTGTGAGGATTTGCCAAGTTGCACTTCCAATAGAGATCAATGGGCTCGACAACCTGCAATGCAAGATTATGCTGAAGAGAGGAGGATGGGCAGATAGACCATGGATAGATACACCCAGCCCTGCACCAGCCAAGCTTTGCACAGTGTCAGAAATGGGACGTGTCGGTCCCGAGGGCAAAGGGAAGAGAAGGAAGATGGTTCTATGAAGCCCCCTTTGGAGGGGCCTCCTCAGCACCAGCCAGACTTGGGATGTACCTTGTGGATCCTGGGGGCCCTCAGGTTGGTGCCAGTGTCGATCACGTAAATCCGGGACGAGATCAGGCTGGGAAGAATGAGACGGTTGCGCTTCTTGGTGGTGTCTCCGAAGCAGCTGCTACAAGCATTCCAGCCGGAATGGTGCAGCTCGTCGTTAACGTTGGGCATCGGCAGGCGGTGGATGACCTGTGGGGTGGCAGAACCCACTTGGGACCTTTGGACAGGTTCTCAAAGAGCTTGTGTTCCTTCCCCTGTGGCACTGGTAGGATTCAAATTTTTTTACTACTGGTTCTGTGGATGTGGCTTTGTGGACATGGTGTAACTTGTTGGGCGCGGCTTGTTGGGCGTGGCAGGGGAAGGTTACTGCAAAATCCCCATTTTCTCCCAATCAGCTGGGACTCGGGAGGCAGAGAATAGTTGGTGGTGGGGCCTGTCAGAGGTGGTATTTACCGGTTCTCCGGACTACTCAAAATTTCCGCTACCCGTTTTCAATAACAAGTCAGAACCTGCTGAAGTCCACCTCTGACCTGTGGACTTGAAGTGCTGACTGAAGAATTCTGGGAGTTGAAGTCCACAAATCTTAAAGTTGCCAAGATAGGAGATCTCAGTCTTACACTGAGAAACAAGACTTGAAGTGAATCAGCTAAAGCGTATACTGTATACACACACACACACACAGAAGCAAGCGATTTAACCACGTGATTTACTGGGACATGTTGCTGGACAGTGGAGGGTGGGTGGGGATGGGTGAACATCTCGTGGACATTTTTCTTGGGCAACCCTGCATTACTCAGGCCCCAAAGCATGCAGAAACTTCTGCTGCCTTCCGATTTCTAAATTCTTTGAAAAAGGGTTGGTCTTTTGGGTCATAATTATTAGCCAATGCTTTTTGCAATGCAGAACTTCGGAATAAATTGTAAGAATATATGTATTGTAGGAGACTAGGTACAATGGGATAGTAAATATCAAAAAAGATACGAGCGATAAAAAAAAGCAAAAGAAAAGAAATGTAGTACCATTTTTTTGACATGGTTGAAGAACTGAATTTAATGGATGTGTGGAGAGCATTAAATCCCAATTTAAAAAAAAACTTTTATTTGAACCCACATAAATCCTTTTCGAGAATAGATATGATATGGGCCAATAAAGCTTTAAGTAAAATGGTAGATAAAGTAGAGAACAATCCAAACATATGGGCAGACCATAATCCCCTGAGGATAACATGGAAACATAGAAGGCGGACCATGACTCCGCAGATCCTACAGGAAGATGAGTATCTTCAGAGAATTAAAAAGGAATTGACTCTCTTTACAAAATTTGTGGGATACCCTAAAAGCTTATACAAGAGGAATAAAAATAGCATACATGTCAGAAAAGAGAAAACAAAAACAACAGGATATCTTAACGAAAGAAATAGGTAACTGGAAAAGAATATTCAAATTAAACCAGGTGATGAGCAAATTGTCGAATCTTTACCATCGAATAAACACAAATTGAAATTAATAGAGCAAGCAGAATATGTAAGTAACATTAAACATATGAATCAACATCTTTTTGACACCTGCAGTCAAGAACGCAGGATTTCCGATATCGGCAGTATCACTGAAATAACCACAAAAAGTGTCATCTGCAGGAAAAGTCCGTGGTTTAAGATCTGAGCAGCTGTTCGAGTTCGACAACTGCTGGGCCAGTTGTCCTGGGTAAATCCTGAGGGACTGCAACCCCCAGATTGATCCAAGAAAGAAGGAATGAAGTGATTGGCATTTGATCCAAAAGGAGACACTCTCCAATTGGAATTTTAGGCAGCAAAGAAAAGCAACTGCAGGGTTCAGATTTCCCGACGGACTGCAGGGAAGAGAATTTATTCCTGATAATATGGAATTAAATCTTGAGAATCCTGGGTTCCCCCCCCCCTCCCCTGAGGCTTGATGGAAAGAGAGTCATCTAAAAGCATGCGCTCAGATTTTTTCTAAGATTTGAAATATTTTTTTCCTAAAAGACGGGAGAAAAGCAGCATTTGAAGCAAGGAGAAAACAAGGAGCTCATCTCTGTGAATCAAAAAGTCCGCCCTTAAACATTTAAAAATGAGGCAGCCTATCTGTGCTGGATAGAGATATCAGGTCATCCCAAAGTACCTTCCCTATCTCGGGAATTGCTTTGCTCAAAGCTGTCCATTAGTTTGCCATTATTAGGATATTGAGTTGCTGTTAAGATAAACCAGCTCTGAACTTAAGATTTGAGCCCAAATACTGAATTAAACCTACTTGGCAATAAGTCCGGGATTTGGGGTCCACATCCACAGTGGCCAAATAATCCGGTTTTTTTGTTCCGGTGTTTCGGTAGATGCAAGGCAGATAGACGATCTCTTCCCGAGGCCCTTTTGGAAGAAAGGTGAGTCAGTTACAGAAAGGAAAATTACATGTAAGTTACATATAACTTCGAATGCTCACTAAATGAACGATTGTAAGTCAGGAACTGGCTGTAACAGGGTCAGGTTCTGTGCAAGGCAAATATTGAGGATACACAATGATTATCCAAAAGTTGTTTCATTTTAGCACACACAGACACACACATCCCCTCACCTTTCATTGCATCCAGGGGAGTTTTGTATCCCGGCCCGCACTCTCCGCATTTTGCTGCAATTCAAAATGGACAAGAAGAAAGTTAAAAACACATGAAGAGGACAGCGATGGAACCAAATCAGCGCAGGATGTGCTTCTGAAATAACTGTGTCACTTTGATTGTGACTCTTCCTGATAAATTTCTCAGTAGCTTCAGATAGGGGAATTCTACTGCTGAATTTAGCTTCCTGCGAGTCTTTTAAGATTTCAAGTTGCTAGTGCTCATGACTTCAAGGATATCCTTCCCTGCTGAGACATCAGAGGTGTGGTGAGTGTTAAAGAAGTTATTTAAGTAAAATAAATTGGATAGCATGCCCTGGTTTTAAAGCTTGTACTAACTTTCATTGCTTTGATGCAGAATGGACTTTGTCTTCTTCAGGTCTGCCTGACTCAGCTTGACTTTTTTTGCATGGAAGGGGATCGAAATATTAGTTAGGAGTCAAGTTAGAAATTAGCACCTCTGTTTTTCCTGGACAAGCCCCAGTGGCAGCCCTGATAAGCTCAAGAACCCCAGCAATTGGTCCTGCCCTACCCCAATGAAATTCTTGCTTTTATTGACCTGTTTACTTAGTGCAAGCCTACATTTGCAAGGGTTCAGACAAATGTATAAGCCATCTTGAGACGTGCAGTGACCAGAGCTTTCGTGTTACAGTATAAGTGTGAATTGTGCTTGACTGTAGGTGTGATTTGGTTGATGTTGCAAATGCACTTCATTCCTGCAGTCATGGTAGGTGTCCTGAAGTCAATCCTCCCAGTGAAGCCTCCAGGTTCATGAACAGTCTACCAGTCCTGCGAAGAAAGAGAACCCTTTGGGCTCCTCACCAGCAATGGCTCCTACGACTTTGGGGCCACCAGTGTGGGAAAGATGCAGCCCTTTTTATGACAGCTCTTCCATGTGGATGGGGAAATGTGGCTCAGGATTTGCAGCTGTCCCATGTTGAACACTGGCTGTGCATCAGGACAGAGAGGGGAAACGGCATGAAGGAGCAATTCCACTGGGACCTCCTGAATCCAGCTTCGTCAAAGAAAGATTCTGGCCCTGGGCTTAGTCAAGAATTTTGCAGCAGATGCTTCCAGTCTTTAGAGGGAAGTTGTGCACTGTTGAACTCTGCCTTGTCATAAATTTTATTTCCGAGCAAAAATAGTGGGAAGAACATTTCTTAAGCCTGCTTGGGCAACTGCCCAGTTGCTGCTGCTGTCACGCAAGTGGTGGGACTGGCCCAAAGACCATTTGTTGGGTAATTGCAAAACCATTGCAGTTGTCCGTTCCTCACGCAATGCTTTCTGGGTGTTTGGGACTTAACTCTCTAAATTCCCAACAAGTCTCTATTCGCAAGAACCCTGGGAAGTTGGTCACGTTATGACCCAATGGGGAAACTGCCTGATATCCGAGTCTTGAGGCTGGACATTTAGTCCCAGATTTTACCACACCTATTTACCTCACTGGCTTATTTATATTGCATTGTCTGCTTTATCTCTGCACATCTGGAGGTCAGGGGTGGGCCCTCCCCTCTTGCAAAACCCAGCATGCGGCCTTCAAGCAAAGGTTGGGTCTTTAACACACTTTTTTTGTTCTGTTGATTCTGTTGCAACACAGCAATACAGCCGTGATTTGCCATATTGGCCTGTTTGATTTAATAGGTAACATATTAAACCACAGACAAAGAAAAAATTATGAACATCAAATGGCTTTATGGTAGTTGAGGATGGATTGAGACCGTCACAAATGGAGATATATCCTCATGACAACTTCATCAGTTGAGTTACAGTTCATTGTGCTAAGGTTGCCTGTGTTTTATTGGGCTTAGCATCTGCAAACCAGTCAATTAAGGTTCGTTGCACAAACTACGAATTAAACAAACCGTCGCTTAATGCATTGTATAAACCCAGCCACTGTACTTTTAAAGTAGCCAGAAGACCGTTGGCTGCAGACTTTGCATTCTATGTCTCTGTTTCTGTAATTTAATCTGGCATTGCGAGTAAGTTATGGTTTTTAAATTGGATGGACTTCCTAATCGAAGCTTATGCAAGATAAGTAGATGTTGCTGATCAATTTCTCTGGAAACTGAGTTAGAGCAGGTCTCCTGAGTCTGTCTTGCAGTAACAGTAGTCATATTAATTGGCTTATTTGACTTGATTGAGTGGATCCCGGAGTTGGGAAAATGCCATATTAAAACCTTCAGCTATGACTCTGTCTAGGAAAATCAAGCAAATTTATGTGTAGAGAATTGAGTTTGTTGGGTGGGTTGGATGGAAGCTGAAAAGATCAAAGGAACTGTCACTTTCTGATATACGATTATATATCCATTACGTAGTTTGTTAATCTACTGACCGCCATGCCTCTTTACACTACTTATATCTTGGTCAAATGGATTCCAGTCCATAAATTGAATTAGTTCATCTTAAGGGTCAGTGGTTTTGTTGCAATAGGCTAATTCGTTAATTTTTTTAGAAATCCAAATTCTACCCATCTTGTGCAACACCAGCAGTACAGGGGTAATTTCTTCTCCCTATTTAAATTCATTAACAAAGCTTTCTTGCTGCATAAGGCCATGTCAAGGTTAGCTCGCTTATCACATTTTATTTTTTCAGCTTATACACCTACTTTCTACTAAGCAAGTTCTCAAGCCAGCTAACACAATTAAAAGAAAACCAAGGTTCAGAAAGTTAGAAGCATAAATTAAAAGCAACACAGGGTCGATGTTCAATAAGACCCTGTGTTCGTTTGAGCCAGATGGATGAAGGGGCTTAAAGAAGCAGGCTGGGAACCAGGAGACTGTGAGTTCTAGTATTAACTCGGGCATGAAGCCAGCTGAGTGATTTGGGGCCAGTTGCTCCCTTTCACCCTAGGAAGAGGAAAATGGCAAAGCACTTTGGAAAACATTTCCAAGAGAACTACAAGAACTTGTCCAGGTGGTTGCCAGATATTAAAACTGATTTGAAGGCGCAGATTTAATTTGAATGGTTCAGCAACATCTGGGAGGACAGGTATGAATTACACCGGGATGGTTTTCAATTCTTTGACCATTCCTTTTTTCCTCATAATAACCCAATGAGGCTGATAGTGACCCATGGACCTAAAATCACCTAGTTAATTGCAAGGTTGAGTAGAGATGGCACAGCGTTTGCTCACTCCCTCTATAGATGGGTACTTTAAACAAGTCCTTTTTGTCACCTTTATACTCTCTACGACTTTCCGCTTGATTGCTCATTTCTCTTTACTAAAGGCTTATATAAACAATATAATCTTATATTTATTCAAAAGCCAATCTCACTGGGTGTTTCCATGTAAGACCTTTTATGGCACAATTTCCATTGCTTGTTCACAGTTTTAGTGGTGATGGGACTGGGAAGAGCACCTAATCTCTCCAATTTCTGAAAGTGTTTCCTGCTTTTTTCTTCTTCTAATCATTTCCTAATACAAAAAGCAATCTCTTTTAAGAGAGAAAGACAGAATTGCATACGATAATAATATTCAGAGCTGTTCTTTAGACCAGCTTCCCCATTTTCATAGGCTGCATTGACCCCAACTAAGAGAGTTAAAATGCAAACTATTTGGAGAGACATTGTATACAGTTTCCTGCTAATGACAGGGTCCTCCTGCCATTGTTTAGCCATTGCTGAAGGAGCTGTCCTTCTGGGGATTTTGCCCCCCAATTTGTACCCCGAGGGTACAACAGTGGTTGGGAGATTCTAGAGGACACAAGACACCAGAAGTAAAGAAACTAAGTTTCAAAATAAAAAAAGACATGCCAAAATGCAGATAAACCTGTTTCAAATGTAATTGGAACGGCAATGCTAAGCTAAAATGTTTATCAAAGAGCATAGGGGATTCCTTCCAAGCATAAATGCAGAGGATCAAACAGTGCAAAAACATACTATAAAAGCCGAGGTATTTTTTTCTGTGTTGCAAAGAGCAGAATCCTAAGTATACATCTTTGGAAGTAAACGCATGTGAGTTATTGGTATCCTATTGCAATAACAATGGATTTTCTTAGCAATAGCAATAGCACTTAGACTTACATACCGCTTCACAGTGCTTTTACAGCCCTCTTTAAGCGGTTTACAGAGTCAGCATATTGCCCCCAACAATCTGGGTTTTCAGGACTTTTAGGAACTTTGCCTGGGCCAAAACCCCTTAAGAAAGAAATGCTGCTAAAAGAGAAGAAGTTCTGAAATCTCATCAGCACTTTGCATTTCAAAAGCTAAACTCCCTGAGGGTTGGGGTAGGTTTTAAAGTACACCTGTATTAAGGTTGATGCGTCAAGCCATTTGCATCTAAAACTGCATTTCTGCTTTCCCCGACATGCAGAAGTGTTAAAATAATGACCATCATCTGTTCCTGAGCTTCTACATTGGGAAGTCTGAACTATGCAGGGAACCCTGGACAAATCATGGCTGTTTCTGCAGCTGAGTAAAAGAATGTGGCCTCGGTCTTCTTTTGGCTTACCCATGGTGGTGGACTTGGATTATTCCTGCTCTCTTCCCTCCAAATTCTGAATTCTGACCAACGAAGAGGATCCTCCAGACCAGAGGCAAGACTTCTTTCCGCAGGAACATATATCTCTGTATTTCAGTGGGTGGAGAAGAGGCGTGTTGGGAGGAGGACTGTTGCAAACTGCTGAGCAATTCCAGATGGGGAGGGCTGTATTTTAAGTACAAAATTCAATTTTTTCCTTTGATTATGTAAGCTGTCTCATTTTTTTCTTGAAGGATCTGGTTGCTTGTCCTGTCAATAGTTGATTGCCTCATCTTTTAGCTTTGGCAGGCAGAAAATCCTCCTCTGTTTTCGGCCGGAGTGCAAAGAAAAGAAAACTCCTAGCTGGAGGTGGTGTTTCAAAGAGTATGTCAGCGCCCAGCACAGGCTTGACACAAGTATAGCTTTGAAACTGGCAGGCAGCAGAGATCTGGCAACTCATTTGCTTTCCTGTCAAGCAACTGCCGGTGGACTTTGGAGATAGCTTTTGTCCCTCTTTAGTTGAAAATACCCTTAGGAATGCCTTTCTTCTCCTGTTACTGTTAATTAAAGCTCAAATAAGCAAATATTTAATAAGATGGGGAGAGTAATCCGTTAGTTTTGCAGAAAATATTAGTCATATGATTCTGTATGAGATGCATGCTCATTAGCAGGGTATTGTTGGCAGTTTATGGAATCCCAGTATATTTAATTTGAATATGTTACTCTGTTTACTAGTTAAAATACTTTAAAAGAAAATTGATCAAAATGTATGGTTGTTTTTTTTTTTGATATTGGCATCCATTAAAATTGAAATTTGTTTCACTTTGCATGGTCCTGACATGTATTTCTTTCTTGGAGTCTGATGATCACAGACTAAAATGTAATAGAACTTTGAAAATAAATTTTAAACAGACTAAAGTAAACATGTTTACTTTTAACAGTACAATATGTAACTATTTAGTACAATTTATTTTTCCTAAAGCAGTTCAGAATAATGTGTCCTTTTCATAAGGAGTTACAGGCAGTTTCTGGGTTTAAGAATGAGTTCTATTTTTAACTGTAATTTATATGTAAATTAAACTTTTATTCATGAACTGAGTGAATATTAAAATGTGGACAGCATTCTCCTTCTTCCAGCTAATGAACTGTTGAAAGCAGGCAGTTTATTTATTTATTTATTTTATTTATTTATATACCGCCCCCCTCCCGAAGGACTCGGGGCGGTTTACAGCCATTCATAAAACCAATACAAAAACCACACATAAATATTATTAAAATAAATTAAATATATATAAATTGGCTGATAAAAACCCCCAATTAAAACAAATTCATTAATTTAAGTTTAAGGGTCTTATATCAGGCTAGGCCTGCTTGCCGGAACAGCCATGTCTTAAGTTCCCGGCGGAAGGTTTTTAAGGTCAGGGATTGTTCTTATCTCCGGGGGGAGGTCGTTCCATAATGTTACCCCTCCCACAGAGAGAGCTCTCCCCCTGAGTGTCATCCAATAGCCCACTCAGAGTTTGTAGCAACATAGAAGCCCAGTAAATAAATAAAGCACATTGGAGGTTGGTTTGCGGTGCCAGAAGCACAATAACTGATGTTACAGGTAGTCCTCCACTTACAACCTTTTGTTTAGTGACCGTTCAAAGTTACAGTGGCATTGAAAAAAAATGACTTATGACCATTTTTCCACAGTTAACGGCCATGGCAGCATTCCCATGGTCAAAATTCAGACACTTGGCAACCGGCATGTATGTATGATGGTTGCAGTGTCCCAATGTCATGTGATCCTCTTTTGCGACCTGACACGCTGTCAATGGGGAAGCCACATTCACTTAAGAACTGCGTTATTTACTTAACAACTATGGCAAGAAAGGCCGTAAAACGGGGCAGAACTCACTTAACGAATGTCTCACTTAGCAACAAAAATGTCGGGGCTCCATTGTGGCCGTAAGTCAAGGACTATCAGTAAACAGCCAAAGGATTCTCAATTGGAGAGAGGTATTTCTGCAAGTTTTTTTTAAATCAATCAATCAATCAATCAATCTATCTATCTATCTATCTATCTATTTATCTATCTAAAAGACAATCAGAAGTAAGTAGGGGAAGGGTGTTAAAGGAGCAAAAAAACCAACAGTATTACAGCTGTGCATGAAATAGGGAGGGGAATGAAGGTGCCAATTTGAACAAAAGGCAGGTGGATTCAGTAATGCCCACAGCATGGCAGGCTGGACAGGCATTTGAGTAGAAGATAGAGAAACATCCTTATCATAAAATACGAGCCAGCAGTGTGCAGCAGCTGCCAAAAAAGCCAACACAGTTCTAGGCTGCATAACAGAGGGACAGAATCAAGATCACGTGAAGTGTTAATACCACTTTATAAAGCCTTGGTAAGGCTGCACTTGGAATACTGCATCCAGTTTTGGTCGCCACGATGTAATAAAGATGTTGAGACTCTAGAAAGAGTGCAGAGAAGAGCAACAAAGATGATTAGAGGACTGGAGGCTAAAACATATGA
>JANHGD010010739.1:132984-143299 GCA_027560375.1 Imantodes cenchoa
TTATCCTCTGAAGTCTGTGTCTGTCCTGTTGGATTGCAGAACTGAACCAGACCGAACCAGTTATAAAGGTGCAGATGACAGACTCAATAATTCCTCTGTAGAACTGTATCAGGAAGCCACACTGGACCTTTGTGATAACTGCTAAGGGAAGCATTCTCCAAAAAGCATGAATTTAAATTACATCAATTTTCAGTTTAATATTACACACAGTTAAATGTAATTAAAATCAATTAAAGAGTTAAAATTATTATTTCCATGTGCTTAGTACAGGTAGTCCTTTTTAGTGACTGTCTCAGACAGCAACTGTTCACAGTTACAAGAGTGATGAATAAGTAAGTTTGTGACCAATGGCCACATTTATGACCTTCAAATCATCTCTCTCTGTGACATGTTTGCCATTTAGTATGTACTGTCCTGTGACCAACCCGTTTTTTCTTTAATCTTTCCCCCTGCAGAGTGCAGTGATTTTCTAAACCAGGGTTGTCAAACTTGCATCGTCATGGCGGCATCATGTGACATATTGTGACTTTTTCCCCCTTCGCTAAACCGGGCTTGGGCATGGCTAGCAGATGACACATCTGGGCCCTGGGTTTGACAGCTCTGGTCTTAACAAAGTATCTCTTCCTGATCTGCTGCTTTTCTTCTTATCTTAATTAGTTGAGTAGAGGTGTTCAGCAAAGTTGCAGCTGCTGCCTGAAATGGACACGAACCAAATCAGTTTCACACTAAAGGCTTTTGTTTGCATCCTAAGCAGCTGCTGGCTTGAAGCCCCCAGTGTCTTAAGGTAAACAGCTAGTACCGGTATATTCCTTTTAATGTGTATTCCCTATTGTGTGCCCACTTAGTCTCTTAAAATCCCTTCCTCTCAAATGTAAATAAAAATGAATTCCCTTCTTGCTTATTATTCCAGTGCTGAAATGAGCATGCTGACGGGCAGGGGAGAGGGGAGAAAGGGGCTATAAGATTTTCCCTTTTACTCGGCTTCCTCATGTGTCAAGATCCAGAAACCTTCCCTACTATATAGGCTGTTTGAGATCATATCCCTCTGACGCTGTAAAGTAAAGAGAGCTAAAGTAAAATTCTAAGCACAGTAATATGATTTTTCACTTGGCAATTGCTTCCCTTAACAATAGGGATGCTGGTCCCAATTGTAGCTGCTAATCAAGAACTACCTGTAATAATCTTTTGTTAATATACAAGTTAGTTTACAAGGGCTATAGGGCTTGAGCACCCTTGTTGTGCACTGGTGATGCTATTACTTCTTTTTTATTTATTATAAAGAATCGGAATAGTTCTGTTGATGTGTGCTTGCTACAAAGGAAGTTCTACTCTATGTTAGAAGGACACATGCACCTACATAATCTAAATCCCATTTCAAAAATTTAAGAACTCAATCTATATATTATACTTGATTCCAGTGATTTGTTACAAGAAGTTGTTGATCTCATAACAACAGTAGGGTTTTATTTCAAGAAATGATGCATTTTTAGTGACTTTTTTTTTGGCTTTGTTTTTTTCTGCTTTGCTTTTTTGTGATTACTAGAACCATGTAAATGGAAAAAAATAATTACTAACCAATCTCTGGGACAAATCAGATGGAAGCAGATTTTTCTAACAGTGATTCTTCAAATTTTTGCTTCTGTGCATTGAAACGTTCTGCCTTTGTCCATTCCCAAATGGAAACTTCTTGAGCTAGTTAGGAATGGTAAGCACCACCATTGATGAATATACATATTTAAAATCTGCCCTTAGCTGCAAGCTGAAAGTATGCAATGCAGGCTCATTTTTCTTTAGAAAGTATGATTGGTCAGACCATTCTGTTAGAAAATTCGATGGTTGAAGAACCCATTATATTTCCTTTGCAGATTTAAAGTCTAAATATTCACTTCCTCCAGAAGCTGAGCATGAATATTTACAACTAGCACAGCTTACAAAATTGTCCAGATGCTTGTAAAACAACCTGAAATATTTCAGATTTTAAGGGGGGAAAGGATACATTGCCAGACACACTATTCCTTGTGCTTGAAAATTGGTGCACTGCTTGTGGAAAACTAGTGCACTGCTGTTTCTGAATCTCTTGTGAGAGATTTCACACTTGGGAAAACGAATTTTCTCTTAGGCTACCTTCTTGCAGCCTAGCGTTTATTTATTCATTTTTCCTATTTCTAAACCAATGAGTCATTTGTTCGTGACATAAATTAAACAACACCAATTTACAGATCCACACTGCAACTGAAAAAGTAATAAAAAGAGAAAGAAAATACATGATACACACACACACACACACACACCGGCAACTTTCTCACTTCCTTCTCACCAAGGGTATCAAGTACAAAGGAAAGTGTTGATAGAAGAAGTTGCTATATTTCCTTTTCCTCTTTGGTTCTGTCCTGCAATCAGGATGCAGCTATTTTAGAGCACTCCTCTATGTAAATTGCTGTCAATGTAAATTGCTAAGACATAAACATTTGAATTCAACCTCTATTGAAAGAACTGTCCAGTACTGGTACTCTATTAAAAAAAAGCTATAACAAGGAAAAGCAGAGGATGATCTGAAATTAATAAGCAATCATTAGTGTACAGATAATATGCTGGTACGGGCACAGATTACCTTCTTACAGAATTGTCTCCATTACATTCAAGTTAAATATACTCCTATTTCAATTGAATGACTTAGTATAAATGTATAGTCCTATATCTCTATTTACGCATTAATTATTATTTACACCCATGCCAAAATTAAATTGTATAATTGATTGCATTTAACTACGTCTAATTGGGGTTATAATGGTTAGGTAATTTAGATCATGTTTATTTTTTTTAACACTGCTTCCCCTTATCATTCCAGCTCTTTGTGTTGGGTGGAAACCATTACAGTAGAAATAGAGATGTTTCATTCATTCAGTTGACTCACATATCTCCTTGTTCATCTTTGCAGAAATTCAAGTACAAGTAAATATGTTTTCTAAGATGTTTAGAAAGTAGCAATAGAGTTATGATAGTTTGTCATAAAACCACAAAAGTTGGCAGAGAAAAACTAGGAGGGGGGGCGGGGTGTCCCTCTGGTGGGGCCCACAACATTGCCTCCCTCACAGGACAGCCACTCCCCCCCCACTTTCTGTTTGCAGTGGCCTTGTAGTGCCCTTTGGGCACCTCGGACTACAGTTTCCATCGCCCTGGCATGCTTCATCTGCACGGCACAGCGGCTCCACCTTTGCACGGTGCTCCAGACACCTGTTGCACAGCGGCCCCTCTTCCTCCCTATAGTTTGACCCGGCATTGCCCTCCAACCACCTCCAAGGCATCCATGGGGCCCAGGTGGGCAACAAACGCCCCTAGGCTGCTCTGGGCCCTGTTTCAGGTTCTCCTCATCCTTTGCCCTTGCTGCTGAAGAGACGCGGCCGTGCTCTGCCCAAGTCCCATCATCCCCATCCCACAACCCTGGAGGTGGTGGCGCTACGCAGAAGTGAGAGATGGCACGCTGGAGTTGCCCTCTTTGTGGCATATCTGCGCTTTGAACATGGGAAGTGCCAGCGTGCTTCGCTTGGCCGCTCTCTACAGAACAAATCCGTGTTATAAACTCCTGTTGTCCTTTTCCCAAGTCTAGGAAGCTCCACCCGGGCAACCAGGCTGCTGAATCCCTACATTATTCTGCATCGCGCTTGAAGCTCTTGTTGACCCTTGAACAAGCCAAGGTTGTCCTGATGTGCAACAGTTGATGTGACTGTTGGTCTCAGTCAGATGGGACGCAAAACCATATCGTGGGGATGGGATAGCTCACCCTTAAGCAACCTTTTCGCATTTATTCTGGCTGCATGGTGTATAAGCGTGTGTAATTCTGGCCTGCTGTAAAGTGAGAAACGCACTGGTGCTCAGAGATTTTTTCTCCTCTCAGAGTTTAGTGGATTAAGATGAATGTATTTTATTCTCCTCCTGTACACTGAGAGCCTCTGCACCAAAGACAAGTTCCTTGTGTGTCCAATCACACTTGGCCAATGAAGAATTCTATTCTATTCCTATTCTATTCTCTTGATCAGCCTCTACTTTCTTCCTCTAGTAGACACCTAAAACGTTTTATCCTTCCTGTTCGGTTCTATTCCTGCCTTTTCTGAGATGCTTAACAGTATTGGATTGGAACAGAATAGCTGTGTTGCTTCTTCGGTTCTCAATCTGACCAACTCAAAACAGGACCGGCTTTTAAAAAATATCATAACCTGTTGTGTTTCCTCTTCACTTTATCCTGGATGACTCCTAAGCTGCCTGTTGTGAAGTATTGTTCACTAACAATTTCCTGCGTCGTCGTTCATGTGCTTGGTTTTTCTGATGCGTGATGTTTTCTACCTGGGCCGCTTAATAGCATCTTAGAACCAGATCATTCGGAATTTGAAATACTGTTTCAGAAAGCGGCTTGTGTTTTCTCCCATACTTCTGCATTTTTGTTCTGTTGAGTATTTATTTTTTTTAAAAGTAGAATAGCTTTAGAATGGCACCAGGCTCAGAACCCACCCAACCTATCCTGAATCTACTGGGAATTTGCAGTAAATAACCACGCACAACAATGTCATATTGCATTATTTTGTTTACATAGCTTCTTATCAATTTGTAGTTAGTATTTTTAGGTGTGTGTGTGTGTTTTCAACTACATTTCTTATATGTGACAGTTTCTTCTACCCTCACTTTGCAAGGCTTCTGACAGGTGTTCATGAGACCTTACTTTCAAGCTTCATCTAGAAAACTCTACGCACGTCCCTCCATCACATATGAGGCAGAGCAATCTCTCATTCACAAAATACGTTTTCTGTTCATTTAAGATTTAACATTTAAGATGTCGCAGCCTTTTTGTCTCTGTACTTGTTACAGAGTACGGTTTGCCTTCTGTAATTTACATTGTATCTGAGGAGTAATCAGTTATACAACTAGGTTGCTACATTGTAAGGCATCACAAACAGATTTCCTATTTTATCTTGTGTTTCTTATCTTATGAAAGGATGAACTGGTCTCACTTTTTTGTTTCTCTCTTTCATGGGGAAAGGGAGAAACAGAAAATTAGACCAGCTGCCTGGTGCAATTGAAGTTTAACCAGATTTTATAAAGGATTCCTGGCCACTGTTTGTCGGTTTGGCCTGCAAAATCAAATATTTTTATTTCCGAGTTGCTTTACAAGCAAATAATCAAAAGCAGTTGCTTCTGTGGCCAAGGCTGGATTGAGCGCTTTGCATTTTTTATTTCGGGTTGAATACTTGAATGGTTGGCTGGGCTGTCTTTGAAAGGAAAATTGATGTCTTGTTCCTAGACAGATTGACTGGCTCTGCTTGCTCTGAGCTTCATTTTCTTTTGCCTAAAATATCTGTGGTTAAGATGTGCATCTTTATCAACCCCATTTGACTGCTTAAGTCAAGTGGATTTTTATTAAGTGCATTCTTTTTCGAGAGCTGACATCATAGAAAATGTCAATTCCCCACTTATTTACAGTGCAATTGTTATACAAAGTCCTTGTGTAAAAGAAATCAGGGTAGCTGTATTGGACTTTAAAATTAAGAAAAGAAAAGGAAGAGAGACAAAAAGATGCGATGTGTTTCTGAACAAGAAGACAGATTTTTGCTCCTTGTAATCCTAGAAGTACAATACAAAAGCACAAGTAAACAAGGAAATAATATATGTTGATTTCAGTTGCAATTTTGATCCCATAATTGCAGCTTTAAATAAACATTTGAACATGGATGGAGGAAGAAAACCATTTTCCAGATAAACTTTATTCTAGCTAAATCCCAAATGTCAACATTAGTTTGCAACCTGAGCCAAGACTAGCATGACCGTCTTAGTAGATAGTGGGTATTAAACAGGCATCGCCTCTCCTATTTTGCTGAATGGGTTTGAACAAATCCTGAGTGAGTGTTGTGATCTGTTCGTCCTTTGGCTGTATTTTTAAAATCCTGAGTGATTTTTCTGCCTGATGGTTAGGAGAAGGAGGGACAGGAGCCTTTTTCTATGGAAGTGCAGAATATTCCAGGTTCCTTTCTGAGCATCTTGGAGAGAAAAAAGAAGAGACACAGCAATATATTTGTGGGGCAAAAGCATGCAAGTTCAGTGCTGGGCATAATCTCTGGTGTTTCCCAAGGGTGTTACTTTCTGGAGCAAATCCTGGTGGTAAATTTTAAAGTTACTGAAAGGTTCCCAGAGAAGTTTCACTGCAATAAAAGCTAAGGCAGGTCTACCGTGTGGAAAGCCCAGAATGGAAGAAGAAGAAGAAGAAGAAGGGCTGGGGGAATCAAAGATCTAAGCCGCCCGTGGGTCTTCACCATTTGTGATTCTTGCAGTAGCTGCTTTGGGAAGTTGGTTTGCTTGGCCGGGCAAAATGCTATTTACTTGCCTGTCTGGGTTCACTTGTTGCCTGCATCTGTTGGAAAAGCACCTTGTATTCCAAAGGTCCTTCTTTTGCTAACCATTTCTTAAAATCTTCCCTCCCTCCCTTTTACTCAGGCTCCTCTCTTTTCTTTAGCATGAAGTAGCCATTCAGTGATTCCCAACAGGGGGCCCACGCCCCACAGGGGGGCAATTCGATTTTTAATGGGGGCAGTTGGAACCTGGTTTCAACCAAGTTAATGGCCTTTTAGGCTTCCTCCCAATGAGTAGGAGTTCACTTTTTGAATAGTAAGAATTATATGTCACTGGGGTGTGTGTGTGTGAGATTTTAGAGATGCTTGGGTGGGGCATGGCCAAAAAAAGGTTGGGGACCACTGCCATAGATTATATACTGGATGCCTACAAAAACTTGTTTCCATTTCACATTTTGGAGTATGCTGGCAAGAAGGAAACAAGGCTGGTTTTGCTGTATAAAGCAAATGGCCTTCGCATTTGTATGATGGTGACTTAATTAAACAGAAGTCTGTTTTAATAGGACTACCCTCCAACATGTTCTGTTTTCTTTACGTGTTTTAAATAAACAGCACCATATATTTAGTGCATTCTCTCGGCCTGCTTTTGCAAGAGAGAGAGAGAGAGAGAGAGAGCATCTGTCATCAGTGTAGCAGAAAAGTAAACGTTAGCATATTTATCACAAGGATTAAATCATCTTATTGAGCAGAATAGTTTTGATGTCCTCCCAAATATCCACAGCGGGAGTTTTGGAAGAAAGAACTTGATGGAATTGGAGAAAGATTCTTAGTTGAGTTACAGTTTTGTGTTTCTATGTCGTGGATAGCAATAGTTTACCATCTCTTCGTAACGTATTTTAAAACTTGCAGATGCCTGCTGTAAACTGGCACAAAAGTTCTTTTTTTAAAAAAAGAAAGAAACTGACTCCTCCTAACAGCTCTTTCACCAAGGTGTAATTTATTTGTCATGATAGATAAATGGATCACAGCTAATCGCACATTGAAGCTTTTTAGTGTTGTTTCTAAAGATTTCATTAAGATTGAAGGCAACAGGGAAAATTTTGCAAGGCAACATTTCCTTTTTAAATTCTGTTTTAAGATGAGCAGGAAAGATACAGGAATTTTCGGCGTGGGTTTTTCAACCGTAGGTCCAAGCGAGGACCCTTTTAACATTTTTGAACAAACTAGAACCAAAACGAAATTCAAAGCGTAATTATAGTAGATGCAGCCTGGGTGGTTTATCAGCTTTTTGGAGCGAGAGGCACAAACCAGAATAGATCAGAACTGCTGCCCAAATTGTGCTGCTCCCCCACCCCAAAATTTAGATAGACGCCCCCATCCCTCTACTGAATTCCCACTCCTCCCTTGTCCCGAAGATGACCTCCTCTTTCTTCTCCCACCCCCCAAAGATGGCTGACACGGACCTGTTTATGGAATGCGAAGAGGAGGAGCTTGAACCCTGGCAGAAGATCAGCGATGTGATTGAGGACTCCGTGGTGGAAGATTACAACTCGGTGGACAAAACGGCTACAGGTGATGCTCCTCTTCCGAAGCCTACGTTACGGAACTCACATTTCGCCAGATGAGCCTAGTGGCCAGTTCTAGTCCCTGATGTGCAAGAGATGAATTGCTGTGTGCTTTTATTTATTGTTTTTATTATTTTTTGGCTGCACCTTGGCATTTCCAGAGGGCACAGACAGAGCCCCCAAAGAGATCGGAAGCAGACCTGTGAAGCTATCAGAGTTTGTTCCCAATGAGAGCTGCTCACGATTGATGGAGCCACAGACTCCACTTCCTTTCTCCTGATGGGTTGCACTGGGGTCCCAAGCAGCACCCACATTAGGAGAGTCCCAGCTCACGGAGGGACGGGCGTCTCCGCTTTAAATCACCTCATAGTCTTTGGTCACCCGGGGGTGTGTGTGAAATTAAAACAACTTCTACGTAATTCCTTCCCCCAGCTATTAATATCCTCCTGGGTGCAACAGATTGACATATTTAATAATTCGTCTTCCTCTTCCTGGCGGGCTGTTCGCATTTGCTCCTTCCCTGCCTTCTGGCAGATACCAAGAACAGCCTTGGCTCCCGTTTCACGCAGAAAAGTTCTTTCCAGAACAGGGTTGCCAAAATCTGGGTAACCAGGAAAACCAGCAGAGAGCCCGCTTGTTCTTCTCTGATCCTTTGGCTGTGTTCAAGCTAGTAGCCATCCCAAGTTTGAGACCTCCCAATCTGGGGCCTGCTTGACCAGCCGGGCCTAAAGCCCATGGCAGAATAAAGGAAACCTTGCAAAATAAGTCAACAAAAGTGGCTAGTCCGTAATACCTGTCATTGGGGAGCTCCAAAAGACGTCTCCCCCCCCCCCTATTTTATACCTGGCGGTTTTCCAGGGGGGACGGCGAAAACCTGGTGGTGCTTGCAGGAGACCCGCTAACCATTCTGAGTTTCCTCCTCGACAGTTTCAGTCAGCGTGCAGCCAGTGGCCGCCCCTGTGCCGACCGTTGCCCACACGTCCATCGGCAGCGGCCTCCCCACCACGCCCGTTAGCAGCAGCAGCGGCACCTCCAACAGTGACAGCACGAAGAAGACGCTGGTGACCCTCTTTGCAAACAACAGCAGTAAGGATCCTGAAGGGTCTTAGGGGGCATCCAGGGGAGCTGATGAGAGGGGAGCGGTCGTCCCCCCCCACGCTGTCAGGTCTCTGGCATCCCCGTTGCTGGGACGAAAGCAGGGCCCCCGTCCTAGGAAGCACCCCAACAATTTAATTGGGGGGCGGGGACTTGGAAAATCCACGTACTTTCCCCTCTTCCTCCTGCTCTGTCTGTGCCCTGTCACTAACCTGGGATGGGCACCAGGTCAGAGGATAGTGGTGCAGTTTCTTCGCGAGAGAAGGAAGCTGAGCTTTCCGGGGCTTTACTCACGTAGCATGTTTGAATCCTTCGCCCGGGGGAACTCCAGGGTTTCAAATACAGGCACTCCTCGACTTACGACCACAATCGAGCCCAAAATTCCCATTGCTGAGACACATTTGTTAAGCGAATCATCCCGGTGGTTAAGTTAGTGACCCGGTTGTGAAGGGAATCTGGCTTCCCCATGGGCTTCACTTGTCGGAACGTCGCAAAAGGGGGTCACGTGACCCCAGGAAACACTGCAACGGTCATAAAATGAACCAGCGGCCAAGCGTCTGGATTTTGATCTCACAACCATGGGGATGCTGCAGTGGTCGTAAGTGTGAAAAAAAGGGTTCTAACTCCCTTTTTTCCAGTGCCGTTGTAACTCTGGAAGGCCGCTAAATGAACTCTGCTGTAAGTCGAGGACTAACTGTACTTAAACCAAGTCCGCAGCATGCCCCCTCCTCTTATAAACAAAGCAAGCAGTCTTAACACACACTGTGTCGCTTTCTCTGTGTGTGAGAAGAACGCAAGGGAATTAGTTTGCTGTGCTCCCCTTCTAGAAGGGTCCGAACTTCTCAAAGCCCCCCACCAGCCTGGCAGAATTAGATGACACCTCAGCTGTAGGAGGGCAGCCTTATCGTTGGCCCCCTGCAACTAACAACCCTCTCCTCTTTTTCCCCAGCCGGCACGCCTCTGGTTCAGCAAGGGGGCCAGCCCCTGATCCTGGCTCAGAACCCCACCTCCGGGCTAAGCACGGTGGTGACTCAGCCCGTTCTCCGGCCTGTCCAGGTCATGCAGAATGCAAACCACGTGACCAATTCTCCAGTGACCAGCCAGCCCATCTTCATCACCACTCAGGTGAGCGGGGCGTTGGGCCACAGCCGATGGTTCCCTTTGTAGCCCGCCGCTTTCTCAACCGTGACAACTGGGTGGACTTCAACTCCCAGAATTCCCCAGCCAGCATGTCGTTCATTTAAAAGGCTCAGAGAACAGGCCGAGCGTAACTTATTGCCAGCTAGGATTGCTCAGACTAGCCATCGATTGGGGGTGGGT
>JANHGD010010748.1:107988-118490 GCA_027560375.1 Imantodes cenchoa
CCAAGATTTCTCCACAGACCACCAAAATTTTCTCGTGGACCACCAGTGGTCCATGGACCACAGGTTGGTGACCTGTGTCCTAGAGAGAGTTAGAAAAAATTTCCCTGAAGATGGGTTCTAGCATGAGTATGAAATCTTGGAAGATAAAACTTCTGGTCCTGGAGAGGAGACCAACCCAGATTGGATCCTGCAACATTATCCCGAGACACACTTATTTGCCTTCATTCGTTAAGGTATTTCCTGTTCTATACCTTCGCATTTGGTTTCTCTTGTCTACTGTAAATGCAGGCCCTTACTTTTCTCACCACTGAACTGCATCTTGTTGGATATGGCCAATACTCACGTCTGTCAAGACCCTTATCACTTGATAGAGTGATTCAAACTAGTGCTGGATTTTGGAGTTTTAAGTTAAAGTTTTCCTTCTTCATTTTCCTTTAATTTTTAATTTTATTAAAAATTAATTAAATCAATTAAATTAATTAATTAAAAATATTAAATAACCAATATTTGGAGGCTTTTTGTTACATTCATAATATGTTTGAATTGCATGCTGCAGGTCTTTATATATACATTATTTAATTCTAACTTTTCTGGCTCCTTTTTTTCCACCCAAGATTTTATTGACTTTAGGAATCTCTCTTACTTTATAGAGCTCCCCAGTGTTTAATTTCTTCTGGAATTTTTTTCCTTCTAGCTGTCATTCCTCTTTTTTAATATAGTTTAACTCACTACCTCCATAGTATTTATTCTATTACTTTCTGTTCTATTACTTCCATTAAGATGGGGAAGGGGAAGTTCAACCCTAATTTTACGACAGGAGAATAAAAATCTATTATTGATAATAACATAGAGTTGAAGGGCTACAATCTTGTCTGTCGTAAAGATCCCACTCAGGTACAGTGTAATCCCAGTATGGGATTTGCAGAATTAATTTTGCAGAATTAATTTTGGCTTCTACTTCTCTCTACATTTTTGGACTATTAACTTGTACTCTTCCTTACCTGTTCCTGTCCCCACTTCATACTGGTATCCTCTTAATTTTTTACATCTTCACTTAAAAATACATTTTGGTGTAGCTATATTGAATCCTTCTGTTACCCTCCTTTCACCCTTCATTGAAATTCTTTCCAAGTGTTCTTTCAATGTTTCCTTACTTCCAGGGGTGGGTTCCTACCGATACGTCCGGACTTGGGCAGTCGCACCCACGTGTGTGTGTGCACGCATCTCCGTGCGTGATTTTGCTTCCTATGCGCAGGAAGCAAAATCACGCGCGGAGACGCGCACACAGGCACGCACGCACGCGACGGCCCAAGTCCGGATGTACTGGTAGGAACCCACCCCTGCTTACTTCCTAAGAACTCCCATCCAATTTGGCCTCCTTTTTTTAGACCTTAATTAAAATCACTTTTTAAAAAGTTAAAGATACTTATTTGACTCTACTCAAATTTTGTTTCTTCTTTTTTCTTAAAAAAAATTAAGGACTGAAGCATTACTTGTTTGAGCTGTGCCTCAATCCAGATTCAAAAGAGAAAAGTTTTGGGCAGTGCCTGGGTAATCAGCAATTTCCAGAACACTCACTTATAATTAGCACCTATTCAGAAAATGCTATTTTCACCCTCATAGCTAGCATGCAATTCCTTAGAACAGATAACTTCTCTACTTACCTATTTAACCCTTCCTTGCTTCTCTTCCCCACCCCTTATATTAGTGATGCCAAACCTATGGCATGCATGCCACAGGTGGCATGTGGAGCCATATCTGAGGGCATGCGAGGTGTTGCCCTATGTCAGCTCCAGCACACATGTGCTTGCTGGCCAGCTGATTTTCAGCCTTCTTTTCGGCCATTTTCGCTCTCCCCAGGAAGAGGAAAGGAAAGCTTCCTGAACCCTGGAGATGGCAAAAAACGGGCCAACGGGCCAACTGGAAGTTTGTTTCCAAATTTCTGGTTCGGAAACCAGGCTTCAGCAGGCTTTCCTGAACCCTGGGGAGAGTGAAAAACAGCCCAACAGACCTACCAGAAGTTCAGTGAGGCCTGTGTGCATATGCGGGGGAGGGGGGCAGCATGGGGAATTGTGTGCATGCACGTGGGAGGTGCATTGCATTATGGGTGTGGGCGTGCACATCCTTTTGGCACACGAGCCAAAAAAGGTCGGCATCACTGCCTTATATTCACTCATACAGGTGAGGCATATTAAACTGAGATTTAATTCTGGTGAAGACAATAATGTTAGATAAATGTTTCTCATCCTTGACACTGTGAAGATGTGTGGACTTAAACTTCCAGAATATCCCAGTCAGCCAGTTATTCATTGTGGAATAACTCTTACCATGAGAAAATTATTCCTGGTGTCCAGTCAAGATTTACCCCCAGTTTCTTGTTTTGCCTTGTGGAACAATTCTGAACAATACTTTCTAAAAAATTTTATATGACAACCTTTCAGATACTTGAAAATTACTATCATTTCTCCTCACAGACTCATCTTCTTCAAACTAAATCTATCTGATGTCTTCAACTGTTTTCTCTATCTCCCCATCCCACTTCACACTTTCAGACCCTTTATTATCTTGATTGCTCCCTTCTGCAAGGGCACCATTTTGTCAATATCATGCCTAAAATGTAGCGTGTCGTCTAATCAATGCAGAATAAAGGAACTAAGACTCCTTTTATATGGATGACTTCCATGTATTCCAAGTCTACCTGTAGATTTTGTTAATCCATGTGGTCTGTCAGCTTTAATTGATGGACCAATATTATCCTTTCCTAAAGTGGAACAGCCTGATTACTCATGTAATGGCAGCCAATATTTAGATTACTGTACTAGTCTCAGTCTGGCCACCTTTGTGGTTATTCTTGAATTAACTACCACATGACGTAGTAAGCTCCTGTTACTTGCACCGTTGGTGCCATCTTAGCAGTTCTGAAAGCATGCAAATGCAAGTAGATAAATACCTTGATGGGAAGGTGTTCCACGCACCTTCAGTATATAATAATGACAGCCACATGACCACAAAAGTATCTTTGGACAACAATGACTGTTCAACTATAAATTGGAGATGAGCTCCAATTTAGAGTCAGACACGACTGGCAGGGGAAAACTTTACTTTTTTTATACTAGTGCAGAAGGCATTGGCCAAGCTGTCAAGTGGGACACCGGTGTGTACACATGTTGAATTTTTGTTAAAGCAGTCAAGTGATTGCCCTTTTGCTACCAAGTCAGCCACAACTTTTTGCTTCTGATAAATCAGGCATTAATCACCTTGGGATCAGACACCTGATGGCCTTAGAGGTTATGGTTTTAGCTGATTGCTAAGATCATTAGGGAAGAGCCTCCTGCATATGCTGAAAACTACAGAACATTACCTTGTGGTTACTTTCTAGTCTAGATCTTCGTTCTGAAAGCATGAGATGCCTACAATTAACTAGTTTATGGCTTTTTGAAAAGCAATCTCTTCACCCCTGTCTTTCCTGTATAAAAGGGTTTCATTTTTGTTTTCCTTTTCCTTCTTAATTTTTTTTTAACTGGATATGTCATTTCTCTATGTTTTGATATACTGTTTGCATTTTGCACTTCGACTGCTAATTGTAAACCATTCGGAGATTGGTAAAACGGAAGCATAATAATGTCAGATATTTGGGGCTTACAATAATTAAATTAGCATATAGGCATCTTTGCAGGATTTGTTTATTAGGACTTTTATCTACACATCTATAGCTTTCCCCAACATCAGTTTGCCATAATACCTTCTCTGAAGGAAGCAGGCAAGCCAAAAATATTACATAGATCAGACAATGAAAGAAATTGCAGCTGGGATACATTTTACAGGATTGTAGATTGTTTGATAAGCCTTCAGATCTCCCAGTCTGATTGTAATGGCATCTGTCCCATCAAATATCCTTTGGATATTCAGTTGCAACTTACCTCCATTAAAATCAGTGCTTTCTTTTGTACTGACACCACAAAGACTTGATTGCAAGGCAGTCTATAAATTCTAAATTGCAGTAAATTCGTATCAGTGGAAAATATCTTCAAACACAAGTCAGCCACAAGATTAATCTTTCTGCTGATGACAATAATTCAGTTTACAGTCCTATATCCTGCCAACAATTGTGGAAATGGCAGCCAGTTTGGATAGTTTTAAAAAGGGACTGGACAGGTTCATGGAAGATCAGGCTATCAGTGAAAACTAATATCGATAGCAGTTTGCTACCTTTTCAACTGCAGGCAGCATATTTTATAGACTAATTCAGTGTTTCTCAATGTCAGCAACTTTGATGTATGGACTCCCAGAATTCCCCAGCCAACATGGCTGGACTAGTTAATTAGTGGAAGGGAGCCATCACTCTCCCTCCAAATGTGAGAGTTTTTCATGTGTATCTAGCTGCCCATTGAATGTCATCAATTGCTGAACTAGATGGGTTAATGGCCTGATACAGTAAGACTCATCTTCTTTTCTTATAATGATAAGGGGAAAACTGAAAGCTTTACAGTGAAGAAGGAATGCCTAAATGTCTTTTCATTTCTCTCTCACAATGGCTAAGATGACATTACACAGAATCTTTGTCAAAGAGCATCACATTTTCCCTTGGCCCAGTAAGAAAATTGCAGATTGGATTCAGGTTGCTGACCTGCCTTGCAGAGTGGTCCTTCCTGAATATATCAGAATACTAGTCAGATGTTTCAACTTTGACTTGATAATTGTCTTCATTGTGCCTGAAGGTCACACACGACAGTTTGGGGTCTTCTGTATATCCCAGGACTACAAGTCCTAAATTCCAGTTCTTGGCCAGGACCAAGAAGAAGGAGAAGGACCAGGGGAGACATGATAGCAGTGTTCCAATATTTGAGGGGCAGAGAAGGGTGGTGGTGGTGTCAATCTATTTTTCAAAGAACCTGAAGTCCAGATAAGGAGTAATGGATGGAAACTGAACAAGGAGAGATTCAACCTGGAAATAAGGAGAAATTTTGTGACAGTGAGAACAATCAACCAGTGAAACAGTTTGCCTTCAGAAGTTGTGGAGCTTCATCACTGGAAGCTTTCAAGAAGAGACTGGGCTACCATCTATCAAAAAAGGGTCTGCTGGGCAGGGGGTTGGACTAGATGACCTACAAGGTCCCTTCCAACTCTGTTATTCTGTATCTGTATCTGGCCATGGTGGCAATTGTAGTCTCAGCATATTTGAATAGCATCAGATTGGGGATGGTTAGCTCAAAAGGTTGATGGGGATATGGAAATTCAGTCCTAATTATTCATTCATTTCTTGTCTTTTCTTTCATGTACACTGAGAGCACATACAGCAAGACAAATTCCTTGTGTATCAAATCACACTTGGGCAATAAAATTCTATTCTACTCTACTCTACTCTACTCTACTCTACTCTACTCTACTCTACTCTACTCTACTCTACTCTTTATGGAAATTTTTCCTCAAATGCTGATCTGCTTTGGACACAATTAATATTGAGGTCTAACCTTGTTATCTAATTAATAACTTTTGCATTTCTTACAAATATCAAGGCTTGGAAATGAATTAAATTGGATATTAATTAAATGTATTTAAGGTGTTATCTTAAATATCTGCATTTAGATCAGCCCCTCCCACTATGGCATCTCCCTGTTGACGTCACTGACTGGGAGTTATGATTATTGTAGCTTGTCGTCTATGGGCTGATGGACATCTATGAGCATCAGTAGGTTGGGGAAGGCTGATATAAAGCATTTATAAATTAATTCTATGTAGATGATACTGAATGACAGAAAATGTTGCTAAAAGCAGGAGTGTTTGATAATTAAGCTGAATAGTTGGTTTCATAATTCTGATTATGGGTTTCCATAAGGTGTGTGATCAGTATAGAGACTCAAATTTTGGATTAGAAAGTCTGATCTGATTCATTTTAATGATTTCTGTGTTCTTAAGAAATATTTTCAAAGGAGTCAGGTTGTATTGTTAAGTCAGATAGTGCTAATTGATCTATAGACAGGTATTCATTTTACTAGATTACCACGGTTATAGAAGCTTGCCTTATGTTAGTTAACTTTTAGCTAACCTTCTCTGTTGACTGTAAGAAGATAAAATACATTAGTACATCAGCAACAGTATAATTTTGCAGTTTCTAAATTGTTAAAATATATTTATTAAAACCATGAACCAACGTTGACGTCATGCCCTACGAACTGATGCAACATAAATGTTGCCTTTGCCTTACTTTTCACTTCTTTGTTCTCTACAACTCCAAGTTTCGAAGCCTTGTTATTGACCTTTGATCTTTTGTGCAGGTTACCAGTGTAAAAAAAAATTTAAACTGTAATAAATATAGAACAATTTAAGTAGACTAAACTGCTGGTATACGAAATTAGTACAGATCTTGCAAGCAAACTTTTAAAAGTTGGATCTGAGAATTGGCAAGTGCTGAATGTCAATTTAATTGCATTATGTCTCAAAAGAGAGACTTTGTATCTGAGGGAAAAATGTTCCTGTCCTGTTAACAACTTAGGTTACACACAATCATTTAAGAGATTGAGGCTAAAGCTTATGGCCGTAACCAAAGTAGCAGGATTCTAAATTTAAGGGTAGCCATAAAGTTGGCGGTGGGGGCGGGTGGGAATATATTATTTAAGTCTCCTTGAATTTTAATACCTACTCAGTACTTGTCAGGTGGGAAAGATCAGGGCTGCACGTGAAGGTCCAATTAAACTGGTTCATTACTAAATCTTCCCAAATAATGATTAGCACCTGCTTTTGGAGCTAGATAAGAGTCCATCGAATTCAAGGGGGGGTTGGACTTATTCAAATTGTGGCTACTTAGGGATTCTAGGTTTATCCCTGTTTTAACTCCACCCCAGTCCTTGGTGTACAGTACATGTTGGAGTTGCTGCTGTATTCCTTAAGGAAGATCAGATTGTTGACTTTAGGAATTAGTGTTGTTCTATTGTCTCATTACCCTATTCCATGAGCCTTGAGGAGGATCTCTTAAAGTGGTTACTCATCAATCCAAAGTGTTTGGAGCATGTAATCCGGCTTCTTTGAAGCATGTTTTAAAGGTGTTTTTTTTTAATGTGTAATATGGTTATTATTTGCATAAGTCTTTTGGAAAGTTGCTATTGCTATATGTATCTGCATTCTAGTGGGCCTGCATTACCACACAGGGCTCTCTGTTGTTTGTGGAGAAACTATGGAAGTGAAGCCACATCATGGAAGCAGATCTTAACCAAAAAAACCCATGGGGTTTTGTTGAGAGATGAGGGGTGGTATAAACAAAGAGGCAGTTTGGGTTGACTCTCCTTCCCCCCTTCTCCCTCCCCCTTTGAAAACCTCATTAGCTGCTAATGTTTTGCTTCTGATTTAGTTTTGAGGGCTGAAGCGACTGACTTTTGAGTTTAAAATGGGGTGTCAGAATTATCTATTATGTAATAGTAGTTTGACTTACAGGTTATATCAGTGCTTGTATCTTTTTTGCTCACTCTGGAAGCCAGAAAATTAAATTTGCCTTATTTAAAGGGGTGTGTTTGCCTTTGTTTAAACTGATGGCACGTACATTTGGCAGTCTTTCCCCGGATATGGCGAATGCGCCAAGAACGGTTTGTATCAGTCTTCGGAAGAAGGTATACACATAACTTGTTGGGACTACAACTCCCAAAATTTCTAACCAAACTGGCCACATTGACTAGAGAGGGTTTGGGAATTGCAAGCTTAGTATCTCCAAAGTGGTTGAGAAAAACTGACCCGGATACATTTTCGTAAGCTAGGCTTCAGTTTAGCTAGCAGTACCAAACTAGAATAGTAGAAGATTTGGCAGTAAAAATAATGGGAGTGTGTCCATCGTTTTTGGGCAGAGAAAGGACATTTCCGCACAGCTTAAAACAATTACAGCAAAAATCTGAATCTCTTCTGTAAGCTTCCTCAAACCTACCTTTAAACAAAAATTGCAGGAATGTGATAACGATGTCAGCTCAAGGGAAAGGAAAAAAGTGGATGTAAAGAACTCACGGCATGCTTGTTCAGCACAGACACTTGGAAAAAGCCTCCCCTCCCCCATTTGTATGCTGCCTAATTATATTATCAAATAAAAGACTGAATCTGTTAAATAGCCAAGCTTCTGTGAAGCCTTTGAATTGCTTTTAATTTAGCGGCAGCACAGAAGCTGAATTCGGGGCATTCATAGGCCTGTACTATCTCCTTGACTCATTGCCAGGTCTATTCATGTTGTTCTGAGTGCAGGAAGTTCTCATATCCATTCAAGAGTGGACAAGGAGGAGGATGGGTTGAGCTGGGAGCAAGCGAAGGCTCTCTTTTAAAAAAAAAAAATGTTTTCCTTTGAATGGTGTGTGGGAGCAGTTAGGAAGAAGTGGGTTTTGAAGGGGGGGAAAAATAGTGAATCCTTCAGGCCTGTTTACCAACCAGCTCTGTGATTAGATGGTGAGAATTTTCCCTGTTTTAAGGAGGAGGAGGAGGCAGGTTTGCCTGGGAAAGCAGAAGTTCAGAAAGCATATCTCGTTACAGAAGCTTAGATGAAGCTGGGGGAAGTCCAGCCTGGAAAAGATAGAAATTGAGTCTACTATATTTTAGAAGCATGGCCTTTTCAAAGGATAATTTTCTCTTCCAGGTTCTCATTTCCGTGTGTGTGTGTGTGTGTGTGTGTGTGTGTGTGTGTGTGTGTGTGTGTGTGTTGGGGAATACAATTAAAAGTGCTTCTCCCCAGTTGCATTTTAATCTTATTTGTATTGAATATGATTTGGGTTGGTGTGAAAGTCAGTGTTGGGACCCGAAGCCTGAGGACACTGGCAATTTCCCCAAACCCCAAAAACTTTAACCTTAGTCTGTCTACAGTCAACCTCACCCCTTTCTTAAGAGGTTTGAAAGGGGCGTGCATAAGCACACTACTGTGCCTACCATCCCTGTCCTACTGTCCTATTACTGTCCTACTGTTCTATCACCTTTTTTTTTATTATTTTACATGCATCTACTTAGCTTTTTATTATTATTATTATCTGTATTATTATTTTTTACATGTATCTACTTTGCTAATGTTTATGCTTATATCAATAATTTCTATCTTGTATGTGCTTGACAAATAAATAAATACAAATTTGTCAGAAGCAAAAGGGAGGAACTGGAGAAAGTTAAAGATTGCCCATATTTTAATAGAAATGCCTTTATGACTTGTGGGTGGCGTTAACATAAAAATAAGAAGCCGCAAAAGACAAGCCATTTCCTTTGGAGAATAGCCAGCCGTTTACATGGTTTGCCTCTTACATTAATATACCATGCCAAGTTGGCAATGAAACATTAAGCCAGCATGCCTTAAAATTACAGTCTGGCAACTGATTTAAATTGATTGATGTAGCAAATTTGACTTTCCCACCTTGATTTAATCATTTTACCATTTTACCTTCAACCAAGTTGCTTTGAGACATTATACTTTGACTTTCCTAACATGTTATTTTGTCTCAATGTGAATTATGGCACATTATGAGTAGCATAAGCATGAATTCTGTAGTGTAAAAAACTCTGATAGCTTACTTTTTGACACACTGTGTGGAGTCCTGGATATGACAGTGCCTTTCTGAATATTTTGTACCAAGCTGATTCTGCGATGAAATTCTCAGCACGGTTACTGAATTCTCTTTTGCTTTGAAAGTTTTGACAGGTCCTTAGTTGCAACTTGGTAGAGAATGAGTTATATGTACTTGTCATGAAACATTCTGCTGGAATGATTCCCAAAGAAAGAGATGAGAGGTGTATTTCTTTAGGGAATGTAAGGCATTGCCATTGTTGTCAAATCATGTTGATAGTGTAGATTGGGGCAAGCGGCTTTTCTGTGACCAAGGACTGCACTTAACATTTGGTGGGGACAACGGTCTGCAGAGTGGATAGGGACATGGATGTGATGGTAGGTGGGTATGACCTTGGGAGACAAAGAGAAGATCCACAGTCAGGGCAGTGTTGCATAACAGCCCACAAAAGGAATGTGAGCATGACAAACATCTCAGAGGGACCCTCCCTAGTTTCTTGAGCTATAAAGGGGAGAAATGTATGTTCAGACTTGCATGTTTCTCTTAATGTAACCTTACAATAAAGTACATGTAATACTTTTGGGTGTGCTTCTTGTCTGGACTATCTCACAACCACTGACAATGTCATACATGTGGGCAAGTTCTGAGGGGAGATTCATTGCTTTTTTAAAGTGTAATTTGCCTGTTTTAGACTTCTATGACAGTCAGTTTTTAGCAGTCACAGCTGAGGAATTCTTTACAACAAAAAGGGATAAAGGCTATATATTTTTGTCCAATAGTTGTATTAAGAATTATATTAAAAAGATAAAATTAATACAAAAAAAGAAAGGGAAAAATATTAAAAAGTGCAGAAAAAATGCCTCCCAAAAGACAGGATGTTGAAAGAAGAAACTTTCTCATTCATTATCAGCAAGTGTGTGTGTGTGTGTGTGTGTGTGTGTGTGTGTGTGTATTTATTTATTTATTTATTTATTTATTTATTTATTTATT
>JANHGD010010763.1:36012-48150 GCA_027560375.1 Imantodes cenchoa
GTTTCGTCCTCCGGTTGCGTCAGGGACGCGTCCCTGAAGCCCCGGAGTACAAATAACCACCTTACGGGTAAACCAGAAGTTTGGAAAAACGCATTTCCGGTTTGCCGTTGTGTTGTTTTTTCCACTCCGGAGGGTTCAGGGAAGCTTCCTGAAGCCCCGGAGTGCAAAAAACAGCCCAATGGAGAAACTGGAAGTTTGGAAAAAGCACTTCCGGTTTGCTGTTGTGCTGTTTTTTGCTCTCTGGAGGGTTCAGGAAAAAGGTTCTTCATCACTGGTATAGAATCTCCTGCTTGAGCAAAGGGCTGGACTAGAAGACCAAGATCCCTTCTAACTCTGTTATTCTATTCGGTTACATTCAATTCTTATATTTCTGCATTCTAAAATAGTTGGTTCTTATGTTGAACTTTGAATGCTTTTCATGTTTTCCCAGTGTAATCTCTCTTGTCTCTCTCTCTCTCTCTGTCTCTGTCTCTGTCTCTGTCTCTCTCTGTCGATAGATAGATAGATAGATAGATAGATAGATAGATAGATAGATAGATAGAGATAGAGATATAGAGATATAGAGATATAGAGATATAGAGATATAACATTATATTACACTGGGAAAACATGAAAATATATCCCCATGCTTAAAAGTACTTGCCCTCAATTTATTTGGAAAATAAAACCATCTGATCTGTTTTCCAGGCAGAGAGATTTAGAAAGCAAAAACCAACCAAACAACTTTGTGTATTGGCATCCATCGAGGTACTATACTTATGGAAAGCCCTTCCAAACTGCTCATTTACCAATCTACAGCACATGAGTCAAGGTATACATGTGAATTCTGCTTTGCATAATTTTGCATACAATCTGTCTTCTACAGGACAATACATTCTCCTGGCCCTTTTTTCAATTACTGCTAGCAAGCAGTTTGTGCCACTTTGAAGCAAGAAGCTGGTTTCCTGATGTTATTCTTGTAGCTTGACCTGATTAATTCTAATGCATAAAACATTAAGAAATAAGTTGCTATTATAGGTAGTCTTCAGGTTATGACCACTCATTCAGTGATCATTCAAAGTTAAGATGGCACTGAACAAGAGGATTAGAAGTTGCAGCCATTGCAGTTTCCCCATGGTCATGTGATCGCAATTTGGGCACTCAATAACTTCAGTTACAATGGTTGCAGCATTCTATGGTTACCTGATTGCCATTTGCAACTTTCCCTGCCAACTTCCCACAAGCAAAGTCATTGGGGAAGCTGGCAGGAAGTCACAAGGTGCTCCCACTCCTGCCACTTTTTAACCTGTTCTTCCATGCTCTATAGCGCCTGCCTGTTCTTCCCTCTAGAGTGCCTGCTTGCCCACCTTCTGTAGCACCTGCCCCAGCACCTGCTGGACCACCCACACTCCATTGCAATTGCCTGTGGCATTGCCCCCCCAAACACTGTAGCGCCTGACCATAGCACCTGCTCACCTACCCGTAGCTCTTGCCTTTCAGCCTGCTTCCTGAATTTTCCCCTCTTCTCGTCAGTCCTCATTTTATGATCCATATACAGGTAGTCCTTGGCTTACGAGCATAATTGAGGCCAGAATTTATGTTGCTAAGTAAGAAATTTGTTAAACGAGTTTTGCCCCACTTTATGACTTTTCTTGCCACATTTGTTAAGTGAATCACTGCAGTTGTTAAATTAAACTTAAATTAAAAGCTTTTTTTAGCAGCCTTTTAAATAGGCCTGCCTTTGTTTGGAGAATTTTGAATCTAGAGAATGGTGATTGTGGAATGGAAGAATAGTATCAATGTCAAATGTATACTGTCATCATTGTCATTTATTCCATCATTTGTTTTGCTGCTTGTCCTTTTCTCCTTCTTAAGCTTGCCAGGAAATTGAGGATTCAACGGTTGTTGGTTTGAAGAACTTGCTACTTGGTGCCATACATAAATGCTTAGGAAATGCTGAAGATGCTGTTCAGGTAACTGAGAATAGAGTGAAAATATGCTAGTATATTCGAGCATATAAAAAAACCAATTATCAGTTAACAAGAAAACATACCAATAATGGTAATAAAACAAATGAAAATTTTAGTATGAAAATACATAGAGCCAAATATAAGAGTACCTTCATCTTATATGCCAAATTCAGGTTGTCAGATCATACCCATCCCATAGAATTCTTACACTTTTTGTCTTTGTTTCTTCATTTGTTTCCCATTTCCTCGTTCTTTTTTGTTTTGCTTACAATAAATTGTTTCTAATTAATCCCAATATCACTAAACTATTTTTTCTCTTTAAAACCTTCTGTCTTCCTTATGACCTTGCCTTCATCCATTCCCAATTCATTCAGTGTCTTGCAGTTTTCCATTGCATCTTTGTCTGCTACTTGTATCACCAGTATTTTGACAATTTTCAGTTATGCATCACTATGTTAGGCTGGACTAGAGACGCTGTAGCAGTATTGATCTGGTGCTTAGAGACTATAGAAGCCTAAATGGGATGAAACAGGCTGAAGATGAATCCCAACAAGTCTGATTTACTGTTTGTTCAGTGAACACCAGTCTCTCTATTTTATCTGATGACAACTTTAGATTAGGTACCGCAGTAGTCCCCTTGAAAGAGCAGATCCATGACTTAGATATCATAAATTTATGACAGTTGCTGGATGGGCTGTGTAGAAACTATCTCTGTCAGCTTCAGATGTTGAATTAGTTGTTACCCCTATGTAGAATGAAAAGGTCTGGTTGTATAACTGCTGCTCTCATCTGTATTCGGACAGACTACTGCAACGCATTCCACATGGGGTTACCTTTCAAGGTTATTCAAATTGCATTAGGGTAGAACGCATCTGCTCGCATGCTGGCAGCAGAGAGCTGCCCCAGCCATGTAATATCTATACTACATCCTAAGCATCCTACATCCAAAGCATTGAAGATTAAAACTAACATTGTGGGCCGTGTTTGGAAAGCTGGAGAGCTGCCCTAGCCATGTAATATCTGTATTACATTGTAAGCATCCTACATCCAGAGCGTTGAAGATTAAAACTAACATTTTGGGCTGTGTTTGGAAACTTCCTCAAAGCCAATACAGTACCTGTGTTTCCAAACTAATGTGTGAGGTCAACACAACATGTTTAGTCAATTTTTTATTAATTATTTGAAATGTAGGAGAACTTCAGAAATACTTTTAACAGTTTTTCTGATTTTTTTTTAAAGAAAGAATGACATTTATTGATAGTGACTGCAGAGATTATGTGTATTAGTCAAGTCTTTTCTATTCAGCAGGTTTTACCACTGTCACCTACTATTTATCCATAGCCACTAGCAATTATTTCCCCATCTGGTTCTGGTTTGGTTCATTTATTAGTTTGAAATGATAATTGGCAAATGAAAGTATTTTATGACTGGAGAACTAATAAAAGTTTCTGAGTTGAGTGCAAACATTCATTTTGTTCTTAGAAACAATGCGATAAATTTTCTTTTGCAGTTCTTTCAAAGAGCCCTTAAAGATGAAATCTGCCTCCAGAACAACCTATATGTTCAACCATATGCTTGCTATGAACTTGGCTGTCTTTTATTAGAAAACCCTCAGGTAATGGAGAGAAGTGTGCGTGTAATCTGAGAACATATTTTTATTCCAACCCTTTTTTTTTCTGCTGTTGAAATGATAATTGGTATCTTCGACTGGATTGATAGTCTCTGTTCTTCAGAAATGGGGAACTTGTGCCCATCCAGGTGTTGCTACATTGTGGTTCCTATGATGGAGTTAGAGATCGGTCATTGCAGGATGCTAAGATGTCTGACTGCCTTCGCAGTGTTTATTGCTTTCATATTGTTTTCCAAGCAGCAAAAGATAACAAAGAACAACAGCATTTGTATTGGTGAATTCTCCTCGCCAATCCTTAAGAACATCCTGTTGATACAACCTAGATGAGATCATGTACCAGCCAGGGATAGTATCCTACATCATCCTGGCAATGTAGGTATGAGAGGCCTGCTTGAGGTAGGCAGTTTGCTGCACACAACCTCTACATGACCTCTATCTCTACATTCCTGGAATCATGCCGTGCTGCCTGGAGCCACTGAGAAGTATAATTCAATAATACAAGTAGTCCTCAATTTAGGACTACAATTTTGTCCTCTTTCTCCCCCTTTTTTTTGCTTGTTCCACCTCACTTTTAAATTATTGTAAGCATTGGCAGTTACAAATGTAGGTAGGATTCTTTCTCTTGCTATCATGTTTAGGAGGAATAAAGGAATGAAGTTAACAAGGCTGAGGTAGAAGAAGTCAAGAATTACAGCCTGGGTAAGGAGAACCAGTGTGAGTAAGGGCTACTCTAGACTAGCATAACTCTTCTCTTACAATTCCCACTTGGAGCACCTAAGAGAAAACACCCTTGCCTTTTAAGGCTTTTAAGAAAAGAGTAGCAGAAAATAACTGGAACTTATTTTTATGACTACAAATGCAATCTGCATTTTATTTCAAGTAGCTGCACTCATTAGGAAACAGAACAAATTAGTTATCTCCAATATTTTCTAAAATACTTCCTTGAGGTAGCTCATTGATGTGATTATTCATCTTTTTGCTAGTAGTTAGTGTTCAGATGAAAACGATTAATATCCAGTATTTTTAAAAGTGTTCTGAATGATTCTTATTATTATTTATTAGTTTTTTTTTAAAAAAAATCCACCTTTATTATTTTTTAAGTAACTTAAGGCATTCTCCTTCCTCCTCTTCCCCCTCCCCCCGTAACAACAACCCTGTGAAGTGGGTTAGGCTGAGAAGAGAAGGTCTGGCTCAATTTCATCCAACTGGCTTTGATGCCTAAAGCAGGACTAGAATTCACAGAGTCCTGGTTTCTAAGTCAACACTTTAACCACTACACTAAACTGACTCTCTGTTACTCACTAAAGGAGCAAGTCAGATTTCTGTAGTATTTTCCTAATTAATCTTATTATCATACTTTTATTTCCTATTTCGAGTTAAATATTGTGTTGTTATTATTTTTGTTTTCTGTTTTTGGAAGATGACATGGAACTTTCTAAAACGATATTTGCTTCTTCCTACAGTCTGTCCCAAGAGGTAAAGTGTTACTGCTTCAGGCAAAGGTAATATTCGGAATAATTTTAAGTATTTTCTTTGCTGTACGCTGGGAGTCTTTTTTTTCCTTGCAGTATATGAATGAAACAGACTTATTAATTTGGGTGCATGAAACAGACATTAATTAGGGTGAAAGGAAAAAAAACCCTATATTGTTTTGTCTTTACTATTGTATTTGCCTTGGGGAATTAGAAAACATGTTAAACTTCCAAAAACTTACAATTAAAACAATACGTATCTTGTACATCCCTTTAAGTTGTCGTGCCTCTTTATTGCCGTGGCTTTAATTTTTACCTTTATTTTCTATTACAGGAAGAATTCACAGGGTATGATTTTGAGAACAGGTTGCATGTTCGCATCCACGCAGCATTAGCCTCTCTGCGAGAAGTGGTCCCCCAGTGATGAACAGAAAGGCTCCCATCTTTTCTTTTTCGACTTTTGCACTCTAAGGACAAAGCTGTCAGGAAGATCAGCTTTCATCCAGAAAACCTTTCTGTGCAAGAGATGTTTTCCTAAAGATGCGAAGTTGGTGATGGAAAAAATGTTAACAATATCAACAATTAAGGACTCAGCCCAAAAGGTTAAGTGATCTTAGGCTCAAACAACTGGTGATTTCTCATGCAATGTCCTTTTTAAATTAGGGGAAGCTAGACATTGTGTTCAAGCCCACAGGGGATGGTGCTGGAAAATTCCTTTGAATATTAAAGTCCTTTAGTTCCAATGCTTAGAGATGTCCTCCCCACCCCCACCCCCAAATCATGAGATCATAGCCTGTGGTTGTACAAATGAACCAACAATGAGCACACTTTGATTTTCTGTATCAATATTGGCTTGATTTCTATTATTTTTCTCATTTCTGAATAGCTTAACCATTCTTCTATAGAAAGGAATCCTTTTCATGGAAACAATATTATAAAGTTGTTTCAACTGATATGGAGCTGTAAATTTGCCTGGTGCATTTACAGCACAACAAACTTGCCCACGGAGCTTTTCTTGGTCATTCAGATATATGTAAATAATGAAATCTGCTCCCATATTTATTTTAAATTATGAGAATATATTTAGAAGCTTTATTTTTTAGCCAAATATTTATTTTTTAAATCCTTAAGTGTTGTGTTAAACATTTGATACCTATTCAAATGGTAGTATGGATAATTGGTTGTCAGCAAGGGATTTGTGGATCATTCATGTTGCTAAAATGTAGGTTAAATATGAAAAACTTGCCTTCTGGCATTTTAAACCTATAGTATCCCTTCTTCTGGTTTTAGAACTTTTAAAAGAATATAACACAGTAGAATTTTATTCAATTTTCTGACTTTTAAAGTTGTCACACATTATTTTAGTGTGTATGTATTTTTAAGGCAAATATTGGTTTTTAACCAACAATTTTTAGCATAGTAGCTTTTCCTATATACTGTGAAGCTTTTTTTTAATGGCATCAAAGCCTTATTTTCAATTTCTGAAATTTCTCTTTCACAACTCTGGATTCTCACCTGATCTGCTAAATGCTTTATCTTGTTTGCAGTTCACTTGAACAAACAAGCTCCAAAGACCATTAAGAGAAAAAAAATTACAATTATATTCACAAGGGCTTCCCTGTTCACTTTCAGCATTGGGTAATGCTGTCATGAGCACACACAGCACAGTTCCTGTCCTGTGTTTTAAGCTCAGTGTTTGGATCATCAAATGTGAATTGGAACCAAATGACCAAGTACTTCATGTAACTACTAAATTGTATAGCCTGTTTCTTGCTACTCTCCCCAAAAGTACTTAGCGGCTACTAAATCTGCTGTGCTCTTTAAAAAAACAACAACTATATTCTGTGAACAATTAACTCAAACTTGATTATCAAACATTCTTGATTCTATTGCTTTGGCGATATTTTGTTCTAAATGTTTAGTTGCCTGTTTTGTATTTCAGTTTACATATATTGGTATTTATAGTCACATTTCGGTGGAAATCAGGTATGATTGGCCATACAATTTGCCCTTTACAAACCAAGAATTACCAGAGAGACTTGTGTTCTTCAGTATGGTGCCCATTCCATATCATCATCATCATCAGAATTACATCAGAGCTGCCATTTCTTAGTCTGATTGTAATCCTGATTCTGGCATTCTCTGTAGCAGCTCCAGATTTTTGGAGCCTGCTCCCTACTGAGAGAGGAGGATTAACCTAATTTGCAGCCTTTAATAAGGCTTTTACACTCAACTGCCTTGTCCCTAACTATTTTAATAGTGGCAATTTATTAATATTTTTATTTGTTTCAGTATTTTTACCTCAGCATTTTGAAATGACTCTAATCAGTTCACAATCATAAAATATTCAAATAAAGCAAGATAATTAAATACTGTATAAATTCTAAAGCAGTTGTGTAATTCTAAACCAGTCAGGTAAATAATTAGAATGGGGGAAAAAATAGATAGGAAATTTTAACAGAGAAATAACTTCTGTCTTGCAAATAAAGACACCTAAGCAAGTATTTTAAATACAAAATATCTTGCAAAATCATCTTCATTAACTTTCTTAAAGATAACAGTGCTCCAGGATACTGTGATCCATAGATTTCTGTGGAGACATTATTTCACAATGATGGCAGCCATTGAGATAGACTGTTTCTAGGATCATCCACATCATCTCCTGAGACAAATATGTGGAATGGACAGTTGCCAAGCAAAGCATTTATAGCCCAGAAACAACAATTTGAATTATCTTTTGAAATTAATTTGAACCTGCAAAATTGAAATTACATGGCTGAAGTAGTTTTCACTTGTCAGCAGTTTCGTAGTAGTTTTCAGGGTGTCCCCAAATAAAGTGCATCGCTGTTGTCCCATTTTGAAAGGATGAAGGAACAGGCTACGTAGGTCAAACCCTTCTGCTCCAAAAAGGGCCTCAACTGGTGCATCAGTCAATGTGGAGCAAAGGCCACGTCTTCTATCTCTGGATCATATTGTCTATGAGTTCAAAAGTTATGAACCTGCTTTTTAAAGTCATAGTGCAACCCTATATACAGCCAATATAATAATCAACAAAGGACCAGATAGTTTCTGGACTAGCAACACCTTACTCTTATTGGACTTAAATTTCAGCTTGTTTCTACTGTCAATCCCATATAGACTACAGGCACCATATGAGAATTACCAGGACATCAATAGTTGGGCCTGAGATTGAGTCTACACCATGGAACATTAACATGCTGATGGTAGCTCATCCAGAAACGATCTCTTCTACTGATTTCATAGAAATGCTAAACACAGAGCCAAGAATGGCATGAAGTAAATGATCAAGGGCTACGTTGCTGATCTTTAGCACTAATGACTGGAGCTACCCCTACAGAATGAAGTGGACAAACAAAACAATGCAACATACCCCAAATCCTAGCAGATGGTCCTGAAGAAAAGCATGGAAGGTGTGAATGCTTTTGAGAGGTCTGTAGGATCAGGAGAGTTGAACTTTCTGTCTGGATTTTAACAAGGATCATCTACAGAGAGTCATATACTGTTTTCGTCTTCATTAAAAGGGAAGATGAGTCTAGGTGGAAGTTATGTAATACAACATCACTTCCTCTGTTTCACCTCCAGAATTTTGGATAAATAAATGGGCAATCAAAGCAGAGGGAAAGGCTCCTCGGGAGAACTCTCTACCAAAAATCCATCAGCAGCCACTGAAAACGATGCAGTGTTAAGTGTTCAGTTGGCCCATTCTAATCGGTCCTTATACTTTCAGATGTCACTCGTGCCAACAAGCAACATATTGACTGGGAAGTGATCTGATCATGATAAAAGACTACTGCAATATTCTTAATAACCTCAGCCATCTGCTCTGGGGTGAAGAAAAATACAACATATGGACCTAACATTCATCAGTAGCAATCTGAGGCCTAAGTGTTCTTCAGTCTGGCCTCTTGAGCTCAGGGAAAGGGCATCTGAAGAAAAAGAGACAGACCAAGTGGACAATCCCCCTTCTCTAGAAACAGCTTCTCCTTTCATGGTTCCCATTGCTCATCACTATGGTAATTTGCCTCCTGTTCACCCTCAGTGGGATCAAGGGCCTAGCCCCACCATTGCTCTTTAGGATCTTCCTAATAAGAAACTATTATTTCCTACCCTGACATAAACCATCTATCTGACCAATGACACCCCTGGATTATCCTCCTTCAAAATCCTCACATCCAACTACAAAACGAATCTCACAACCCTGAAGAAACTTGAAGCTGCCAGGTACCAACAACACTTCACCCTCCCTGCTTAACTCACCCAAAGTTTACTTGCCTCCAATAATTGCTTGGCCTAAAAGTTCCTTACTCAGATAAAGCATATTCTAGTCACAATGCTAAACATTTACCAGATTCTTGGACAGTCAAGTTTAATCAGCATTTTAAATCTGGTTTTAGCAGCAGCCTTATCTACATATTTATGAGACCCAATGGGCTTTTGAGTGCCCAAACCCAAAGCAACTCTAGCCATCCTGCATTTGGAAACTTAGGTAGCTAAAATAAGAAAAAAAATCGTTTGATGATGAGAATATAGGATGGGGGAAGTCTGTGTAATTCTGAGAATAGTTTTGATCAGCTGCAATTTATAGATATATGATATCTGCATTTTTTTCTGCAACAGTTTCTTATTGGTTCAAGCAATTTTTTTCAACATGCAGTCTTTTACAAAATAAATTGCTAAATTGAAAGAGGCTCTCGTTATGAGGTTATAACAAAATTTCTTAAATGACTTGTGATTACATGCCAGCAGGGGTGTTTGCAGAATATGGTGAAAATATTCAAGGTAGCAGCCACGGTGGTGTGATCAAAGATCCACTTTTTTCTTATAGGTGCTGGATGCGAATAAAAATGGGTGAAACTTTGACTGCAGCATCATAGTTGCCCTTCTTGAATTTTTTTTTAAATCATACCCTGCAAATACCCCTGCATGCTAGGAAATGTGTGAACAAGATAAATTTGCAAAACGTGTATACTCTGATTCTGGAGCCATTGGCCGGTTCCTTCAAAAGCCACAGTTTTATAGAGCCACAGTTATCTGGCCATGGATATGCTTCTGTCACCATGTCTGTTCTGAGATGCATTAATCTTGCAAGCAAAATGGCTGCCTGGTATATAAACAGTAGCTTTCTGCTCCATCCATCCATGTATTCCCACTCCTACTATGACTTTCCCCAAATATACCTTCTGGAAGAAACCTCTTGTAAACATGAAAGGTATTTTTATATTAGATTATGCTGGTGATGAGAACAATCGTGATTGTATTTTATGTAATCAGAATGTTTTTATACTTTATAGCTCGGAGGCATGATCTAATGGCAATAATAGGCTAAGCATCTCATAGGTTAATATATATTTTAAGAATTTTACCAAGGCAGATATATTTTTGTTGTTGATACTTTTTACTGCATCGGTGAATAACTTGAAGTTTTACATGTCACTTTAGATTGTTTGCTATAATAAACTGTAAGTCTCATTTATTAACTTTTTAAAATTATTTGCTTAGTTAAATTAAAATTTGATATTTTCCTGTTTCAATGTCTTGGAACCAGGATGAGTAACATGATTATATTCTGATGTTGTTATCCTCCACCTCCCATCAGCCGTAGCTAAGAAGGGGAATTGTGAGGGATAATGGGAGTTGTAGTTGGAAAAAAAATGGGAGGGCCACTCTGGCCTACAACCAGGTAGTTTTCTGATTTCAAGTTATTGCATGTTTTTCAGGGATTAAATATTTTTGGAGGATAATTCTTATTTATGGCACCAATTGATGTTGCACAGGAGAAGCATAGAATGTATCTTAATACTGTAATAATCCTTGTTTAAAGTAGCAGAAGCGGCTCTTTTCAGAATAGAGGAAAAGCAGGGAGAATATATGGGGGGAAAAAATCTGCTTTTCCTGATGCTTTTTTTCCCCACAGGAAACTATTTGAGCGTAGTAAAGACTCTTCTCTTAACTTATTGGTAAGAAAGCAGCAGGGGGAGAGATTTGGATGTGGGGAAAATCTCTCTCCCTCTCTCTCTCTCTCTCCTCCTCTCTCTCTCCCTCCCCCCCTCTCTCACACACACACACCATACACACTCACTCTCTGATAACATACATCTCAATTCTTCAGGACACTAAGTGGATCCACATTGCTTGGTTTTCTGTTGAAATGGTAAACTTATGCCTAGCTGTGTAACTTGAATTCACATGTAGTGGATTTATGAGATTGGATTATTCTTCTAGGTAGAAAATTATTTCACTATAAATAGTTTCTAACAATAGGATTCTTCTTTCTAGTTTTTTATGTACATCCAGGCACCAACTGATCATTTCCTTGAGAATTAAACCAAGCTTCTAGACCAGCTACCTGTCCATCATGTTATGGTTCTCTATGTTTAGTAGATATATTACATTCTATATTCCATAGAACTTACATATGATTATCACAGTACAAATACATGTGGTATCAATTCAGAATAGCTCATTTATTTAAATTGTTGGTTTTTTAAATATACAGTTATTACCTTTTTCCTGTAATCAACATCGAGAATGATATAGGAAATCCCAGCTACTTTAATATACACATACTGTTTTCGGTTGGTATTCTGCAATACACTTGGGTACTGGATACTCAGTTCAAAGTTTCAGCTGTGATTTGGACAAGAGTATTTTATACTTTGTTTGCTTCCCATGCAGAATCTGTATTTTTTTATGTAGTTTTTCTGTTTCAGTTTTTCTCTGGTACAGACTTGGTTCTGCCATTTTCAATATTATATTTATTCTCTACATTTGTTCTTAAATAAAAACTGTAAGAACTTCTCCTGTCTTAGCCTCTCCATTTTTAACTATATTGCCCAGAAATGTATTTTGCTTCCTGCATGTTAGTAGAACAGAAAGCAGTTTGTTTCTTTCAAAATGAAAAGTTACCTTCATGCTCTACAACCATAATTAATAGACAATAGGGAAAAGGGCTTTAAATGTTAATATTTCTTAAAAAATATTATTTGGGGACAAAAGGTACTATGTTGTATCTATTTTATTTATTAAATGTATAAGGACACCCACCTCCTGTAACACTAAAACAATT
>JANHGD010010768.1:3474-15691 GCA_027560375.1 Imantodes cenchoa
GGCGAGTATATCCCAAACTCTATATTTTAACTCAAAAAGTAGGGGGTCGTCTAATACGCCCAGTCGTCTTATACGCCAGAATATACAGCATATTTAATGTTTTATAGTGCATTTTAATTGAATGGAAGCCACAGAGATTGCGAGATGGGTGGCATACAAGTTTTAAAAAAATAATTAAAACTATTAAAAGGCATACACTAAAACCTAAACTAAATTAAGCTTCCAACATGCAGCTACCTCATTCTACCTCGGCACTTGAGAGAAAAGCTAGACCATCAGTGCTTTTTGGAAGGTTAAGAGGTTGATGCCTGCCGAAGTGCAGGGGGGAGTGCTCCATGGGGCAGGAGCTGCCAAGGAAAATGCATCCTTCCTTGCTCCCACAAGGTGGCAATATTTAAGGGCAAGGACTAGGAGCCTATGTGTACCTACCCTATCTAATCCGATAGGATAAGTAGATGTCCTTAGGGAGGGGCAGATAACCTGTCCTATTTAGGGCTTTAAAGGTCATGAGCAGCACCTTGAATTGCACCTGGAAAGAACCTACAAGCCAGTGCAGTTCTTGTAATGGGTGTTACACGGGCAAACCTAGGGGCACTAATTACTGTGCACATCACTGTGTTTTGGACCAGCAGCAACTTTTGGGTGGTCTTCGAGGGCAGCCCCAGGTAGAGTGCATTGCAGTAAACGGGATGTGACCAAGGCACGAGTGGCCATGAGCAAGTCCTGCTGGTCCAGGAAAGGGTGAAATTGGGTGCACCAGATGAATCTGTGCAAAGCCCCTCCCAAGCCATGGCTGCCACCTGCCTCAAGCACAAGCCGTGAGGACCACTATATTATTCACCAATTCAATCTGAGGGAGCAGCACCCCCTCCAGAGTTAAATCACCTGGTCCAGGGAGGCGAAACCCCCCGCAAAGCCTCTGTGTTTGCCAAAGTTCCTCCTTGACAGCCTGCAGGCACTTGGCCAGCATCACCACAGCAACCACTGTCTGGCTAGGGGTGGAGATATATAATTGGGTACCATCAACATGCTGATGATACCAGACACCGTACTGATGGGTGACCTGACCCCATTCTTCAACTGTGAAGCACAGCAAGGACCTTGAATGAGAACTTCTCTGGTTTTTTTACTGTCATTCAACACTGATCTTCATAATTGGAGAACATTTCTGTGCCCAGATATTCCAGAATGATCTGGCTGCATTTAGGTAGTTACCTGACAGGGCAAGGCAAGGTGAGGGAGCTGACTCCCCCCCCTCAACCACCACCTGTAGCTTTCGAGATAGGTGTTGCCACCTACACTTCCCCAGAGATGCAGTCCAGAAACAGCTGGACTGTAAGAGATGAGTGAAAAGCTCTTACAAAAGTTCCCCTGGAAGGTGTGGGACAGGGGAACTGTTGAAATAACAACCAGACGTCTCAGTGAATGAATTCTACATTATGAAATTTTATTGCTGGCATGCTGGATTAGGTGGGTGTAATACAAAAATAGGTCTCTATACAAACGTTCTTCGCAAGTTTTTTTACAGTAGGGATTTTGTCTGTGGTGTCTCACCCAACATGACATCTCCCAAGCCAACCCAGCAGCTCACAACATCCCTTTCCAGGCCCTCACCCCACCCAGGGTCCCTGTCCATCTCTTTCCAGTCAGCTTTTTATTGCAACAGATGGTGGAACGCCCAACATCCAAATCAATGGAGTATTGCTATTTTTGTCAAGGGTGGGAGAAGGACCAGGTCATTCAGATATATTATTAACTATCTTGGGAAAGGGTGAAAAAATTAAAGGTGGGAAGGGGGCAGAGCTATGAAGGGATAAATTAGCATTCCAAGGATTTGGGAGATGATTCCCCTGGCACAGCCTCCTGCTCCTCTCCTGGGAAGACCTTGACCACCCCTCTGGAGGGACGAAAGCTGCTCCTTCCCCAGGCAGCTTCTGCTTCCAACATTTCAACGGGAAGATGTAAACCAGGGGCAGAACTTAAAGCGGGCCGGGAAGCTGCGCTGCAGGTGAGGCTTCCAAGGGCTCCTTCCTGAGTGCGCACTTTCCCATAGGACTATGTCTCTCACATCTACATCAGAAGCGCCTCTCGCACACTTGAGAATCATGTTCAGGACTCCCTTGCAACAGGGCTCACCAAAAGGGCTTGGAAGGCTACGGGAAAGCAGCTCAAAGGCTAAGTGCACCACTTTCCACTTCAGCCGACAAAGGCTGTGGCCATCCCTGGGCAAAGCTGCTGGGGAAGGACCCTGCTTGATGGCCCGGATTCTACAGCTGCAGAGAGAGAAGGTGGGGTGGGGGTTACCTAGCTCTTGAGGCAGGGAGGCTCCTATGCCATTTGCCAGAGATTGACCTGGATAACTGCACCCATGTCCTGTGTAGCGGTTCCAAATGACAGGCTAAGCCTCATCTGGATTTCACCGGATTTCTAGACCTTGTTGGAAGTGTATTTTTTCTCCTGTGCAACAGAGTCAGAAATCTGTTTTTACTACTTCAATCATGTGGACACACTCACCTTGGGGAAATTGCTTTCTACTGCTTTCAAAGGGTTTCTCTGCTCACCCCCACCCTTCCTGGGAAGATGTCACGCCAAGTCCCGTCTGAGGGGCTGGCTCCAGGCTCCCAGCATCCAGGTCTTCCAAAGGACAGCACATTTGGAGAGCCAAGATTGCTGGAAAATGAATTGATGATGGAAAAGGAAACAGGAGACTCTGCAACAGAATCACCTCCACAGGATGCTGTGCATGACTTATCTGGCAAGAAAGGCATCCGGTCCAAAAAACCCTCATGGCTCAGGCATCACACAGCCCGATCCTAGCTTGGAGCAAGAGACAACCCCCCTCCCCAACCCGTGCATACAGGCAAGTGCTGTGACCAGAGACAATGGTGAGTGTGCGCCAAGAGCACATGTGGGCGGGAGGGGACTGAGGTGAGGTCTGTAAATGGGGGGATGGAATAGAAGGAAGAGGGAAGGGACAACTCCCCCTCTTTCACATTATCAAAAAATTATCCCTTCAAACATGCCTCCATGGTTAATGGGGCAAGAGATAAAAACAGAATTAATGCAACATTACTGCACTTTTCAAAAGCTACCATTTAAAAAAAAATCAAAACCAAAACCGAACACCCAGGAGATCCAAAATAATTAAGTGGCTCGGAGACTTTGATCTCCAGAAAAGCTACATTTTAAACAGCTCTAGGCTGAAACTTCCCCTAGCTGGAATCTGCAAGTACATTTTCTCAGTTCAACAAGCTCAGAGTAAAGATGAGACATATTGCAAGGCTGTAATCACACTGGTGTCCAAAATTAATGCCTGCACAAATGAATTCAACCTGGGGCTTAAACTGAAAAGAGAACCCAGGGTATTAAACAGAAATGGGTTTTTGAAACCCAGGATGAAGGACAATGGAGAAAAAAAAGTTTAAGCTTATTCAAACCGTATGGAGCGAAATGCAGTCCACCTGCTTTCCACAGTTTGTGTGAGGAAAGGAGCCTGCTGGGACAACCTTTGCCAAAACCGCTCTACATTTCAGTCTGGAGAACAGCGTGGTTAAAAAAGGCAGAGAGGTAGATTTCAGAGTCGTAAGTAAAAGCAGGCTACTGTCTAGGATGGGAATTCAAATCCACAGGTGCTGGTTCCAGCCAGGTGTCTTCCTCTTGGGGCAACCCTGGCAAGCAAGACCCCTCAGCACGCAGGGAAGACTGCTACATCGCTTGGCACCCAGGCCCGGCCCCGACTCTTGCGCCAGGCTGGGCGGGTGGAGCGTGACTCCTGCCTCCCACGGGAGCTACTTCCGAAGGTAGCGCTGTGCGAGGACGGCGGCGTCCAGGGCATTCATGGGCTGGGCGTCGTGGCCAAGGCGTCTCACTGGAGGGACGCTGCCAAACTGCCGCTTCTGCAGGAAGTTTTTTGCCTCGTGGAGCGTGTTTTTCTCCTCCGCTAGCAAGAGCTGCTGCCTCATGTAATTCTCAAACTCGTACTGGGAACACTCCTCGGTCACCTTTGCCTGCAGGGAGGACAAAGTTCATTGGGGACCAGAACTGTGTCTGGCCCTCTCTGCCTCTCTGCCAGCAAACGCTGTTGACCCGAGTGGCTTCCTGATCCCCAAGAATCCCAGCCTCGGTAACAAGCAGGGCGGACAGTCTGACAAGTAGCTTTCAGAAGACACCTGCCTATTCTCTGTGCACATGCATGCCCGTGCACACACGCACACTTACATGTTTCCATGCCACTGATCCCCTGGTAGCAGAAAATGTCAGTTTGCATTGACTGCATGTCAGACTAACAGAGGGAGAAGCCTATGAGAGGAGTTGGGACAGCAACAGACACAGAAATGTCAGCAGCTGGGGCCAATCCCGAGCCAGACCATCCCAGGCCTTCATGGCTTTCCTTGCAGACACATGTGCAGACAGACGGAGGGGGTCCGAAGGGACTGGAAGAAGCTCCTGGAAAAGGCTCAGAAGGAGATGGACCAGAACGTCCCCTCAAGATCAGCAACAGCAGTCTGAGACCCTCCAGGCTGGGATGGCAAATCTTACCTCATGCGCGTGTTCTGGGTTGGCCACCTGATCGTCGACATCCGGCACCACCTGCAAGGGCCCACTGAGGGAGGACATGGACTGCCTGCAGGAGACAAAGGCTTGCTGTCAGCAGGGCGAAGGCTCCTGCTAGGAGGAGGCAGGAAGTCACTGGACTCCCAGGTTTGGCCCAGCCCAGGGAGAGAATTTCCTAGCCAGCCCAGGGACTGTCAGAACGCAGGGGAAGCGCACCGCAGCACCAGTTCTTATCTTCGGTGCTTCTCCATCAGGGTGGGGGAGGGAGAACCTTTCAGTTCATGCTGCGGAGCTGGGACGATGCCCTCGCCAGAACAACCCAAAGACTAGCAAAGACGAGCCAAGAGCCGGCCAGCTTGGCATCCTGTCTCCCACCCATCGTCTCTCCCATCTGTGCTACCCAACAACAAATACATCGAGAACCGAATCTCCTTTGGCCAGCTGGCTGGAGACCCCCGGAGTAGTTCTTCCAGTTCTTCTGCCTAGCTGAAACCTCTGCAAAGGCAGCCTCTCAAGGGAGGCCCTATTCTTAGAGGCAGAAAATGGCTTCCTTAGCAGAGGAAAAGGCAAAACAAGGGAGCTGCCAAATGCGGAGAGTCATGATTCCTTTTCAAACAGTCCCCTTTGGACAGGCAAAGAAGGGCAGCCCAGCCCAGCCCAACCCACCCTCCATCTGGCAAGGCTTGGGCTGGCATGCAGGGCAGAGCCACTCCAAACCTCCTCTCCCTGCCCAGGGCAGCCCCTGCAGCCCCACCCTCTTGTCTCCCTCCCCACTCACCAGGATGCAATTATGGAGCTGAGGGATTCAAGCACTTCCGAGGCCGCTAGGCGCTGCTGAGGATCCAAGACCAGCAGCTTCCGGATCAAGCAGACGGTGTTTTCGGACACCCGCCCATCCCTGCTGAAGAATAGGGAAGAGCTAGAGGAATGGCTGGGGCCTGAACTCCCGGAGCCAGAAAGAAGGGTGACTGACTCAGGGGAGACAGGAGGACCGAGGGCTGCTTTCACTCACTCTGGGATGGCGTACTCAGCAGCCTTGATCTTGCGGAAGAGCTCTTGAGGGATGCTGTCGTAGAAGGGGAACTGTCCATAGAGCATGGTGAAGAGGACTACTCCCAGCGCCCACATGTCACTGGGCTTGCCGCGGTACGGCCGACCTGCAGGGAAGAGGAGGACCCACAGGCTAGCATGGCCCATTAAGAAGCAGGAGCTGCACCACCCTGCCGACTGAGCTCACGGTCTTTCTGCACTGGGAGGAGGAGGAGGCTGCTCCCTGGAGAAAGGGACGCTACTTACCGCTGAGGACATCGGGACTAATGTAGGCAGGGCTGCCCCTTTGGTCCTTCAGCAGGTCATCCTCACTCACCAAATGCTTCCCAAGACAGAAGTTGGTGATCGTAATTCGGTGGGTCCTGAAGCAAAGAGAGTATTATAATGGAGGTGGAGAGACAAGCTGGAGAGGATTCAGAGGAGCGCAACAAAGGCGACACAAGATCCTGAAACGGACTGAAGGACCGTAGGATGTTCACACAGGGAAGACGTGATAGCTACGTTCAGGCGTGTGAATCACAGAGAAGATAGTTATCAACTATTTTAAGCTGTGGTTACCTAGATTTCATTTAAATATATGGTAATCTTACATCAGTGGAACTCTCTTATCGATGGTGATTATGGAGTTTTTTAAGAGGCTGGATAGCCAACTCTGACAGTTGGTGTAACTGATCTCTTTGTATACCACAGAGGGTTCGAGCAGACAGTCCTTGTGGTCCCTTCCAACTCTACAATTCTATGATTTTAGGATATGTTAGCAGAGTCCCAATAGAGGAGCATCCAGTCAGCTTTCACCACCAAACTGGTACTGACTAGCTCACCCATTAGATCTGAACGCTACCCAATTTAAATTGCCTCCGGGAGTAAGTATTGTGACCATGCATTGACTTAGGAGAACTAGGACTGCCCAAAAGCTCCCTGTGCATCTTTGGGCTTGGGCCAGTCCTTCAGCCTCAAGCCTCCTTCCTGGGGGGTTTTGGGAGCCTGCAGTGGATGAGGTGGCAGAAGAGAATCCTGGATGCTGCACTGGGGAAAGAGGGAAGGCTAATATCGCCCGAGAATCCCCACTGCCATCATCCCTCATACCTGAGGGAACGAGCAGTGCAGGATTACGTTTGTTTCTATTTCACACAGCGGGGTAAAAATTGCCAGAATCCTCAGAACCTTACAAAATAAATAGTGCCAAATTGCTGTCATATAAAGACAGCACCTTTTAAAAATAATTCCTTGAGAAGGACCATCAATTTAATTCTGAATTAAAAGGAGAATTAAACTGGAAGATATATTTTGGTGTTCTATCTCAATTAACATCAGTTTAAAAAAGGAAAGAAACTTTCAGCTCAGACAAATACAGAATTAGGATGGATTTCCTATAAAGTAGAACAAGGGAAATTTGCCAAGCAATAGTTAATTTGTTATTTTATATCCCCTTCTATCTATCACAGGAGGGTTTTTCGCAGCTACAGGATTAAAACCAAGAAAAGAGCCAAAATTCCTGCAGAGAAAAGAGGCAGCCAAACAATCAAATGCACCAAACCAAATTCCTGCAATCCAAGACGATGGATGAATTCAGCCACAAAGAGGTTCCAAATTTTGTGGGCTGCCAGAAAGGGGCCCCTTCCATGGAATCAGAGAGTTGGAAGAGATCTTAAGAGGCCGACCCAACCTTGTGCTCAGTGCAGGATCCAAAGGCCTCCAGGGGAGGCCAGCTGAGAGCTCTTTGCCACCAGGAAATTCCTCCTGAAGTCCAAACTACACCTCCTTTCCTGCAGGCTCCACCCGCTGGCTCTGGCCCTGCTTTCACAGCCACAGTGGTCCGCCCCCTCCTCCTTTTCCTTGCCTTTCAGCTGTCAGAACACAGTAGCAGGCTTCCCCTCGTCCTTTTTCCCTGCAAGCTAAACATGGCCCGTTGCTTTCATCGTTCCTCAGAGGACTTGGTTTCCATTCCCTCCTTCATTTTGGTACCCGTTCTCGAAAGATGCTGAACTTTGCCCATGTAGCAGACACGAGGTCCGGTTTTCTCAGGATCCAGACCTTATCCAGGTAAGCGCATAAAAGAAATCACAACAGAGCTCAGAGGGAAGGAGCTTCCTGACCTCAAACTACTTGAAGCCATCAATTCTGCTCAGAATGTTCAAATCTAGGAGTCCTGGTCAAAAACTCTGCAGCAACTTGTTCCAAACAGCTTTCTCACAGAACACACTGCACAACTTGACCTGGACACGGCCAAAATATGGGTCAGAAAGGTGAGGTTAGAAAAAGCTGCAGGGGGCAGAAGCCAAAGTCAGTTTGCCTGAGCTTCTCTTTTTGAGGCTGGAACAAAGAGTATTCCCGGAGCTGAGAGCTTTTGGGCCCTGCTTCCCCGCACAAGTGGTGAATTCCAGCCTCTAACAAATAGCTTCTTTTTCCTCCAAATCCTCTCGGAAGCTCAAAGTAAGCCCGCTCAGCCTCCTTTCCAAGGCCAGAGAGCTGCATGCACTCAGGAATTCTCACAATCTGGCTGCAGGCTGGACCAGTTCTTCCCGCCCAGAGTCTTGCAAGGACTTTGGGGTGCTTTCCCCATGAGGGAATGAGAACAGCCCAGAGGGTTGCTGCCGAAGCTTTAAACTGCTGCTTTCAGGAGGATGCACAAAAACTGCTGCCCAGATACATCCCTTGATCTGTCTGGGCATAATGAAGAGATGAGGTGGGCAGCCTCTTGGACCTAGGCTCTCTGGAAGACAACCGGCTAGCCTGGTCTCCCTGGTGACTGGCAGAGTAGCTACACCAAGGGCCATCGTCCTCAAATGGTTGCAAATAGTTTTGTGCCGTCCGCTTTACTGAAGGCACTTTCATTGGTCAATGGCTGAAACAAACTGTCTGTCTGCATCAAGGACAAGAGCACTGACAGGGCCAATCTCCCAATTCCTGACCGGGGAGCTGACTGACTCTTCCAGTACTACCAGCTGCCCTTGATGGAAGCCTCACCCATGCTTGGACCTTTGCCCACCAGAGAACAAAAAGGGGCATGCAGGAGGGATGCCATCTGCCCTGGGCATGGCAGACCAGTTGAACCTTCTCAGGGGGTCTCTGCAGAAGACCTGCTCCCCACTTCCCCAGCTGTGTGCAAAGGGCAAACAAGGACGCTCTGGGAACCCTCAACCATCCCACTGGCCGAGCAATTGGCAGAAGGAACACACCTTTTGTTTAGCACCATGTTCCCCAGTTTCAAGTCTCTGTGCACAATGTTCTTCTGCAAAAATAAAACAATCCTGCAATTAGAACAACTGAGATTATTCTGCCCAATGCAGAAGACCCAAACGAAGCACGTGGCTGAATCCCCTGAGAGACGTTCTGACTTCTGTCCCAGGGGAAAAACGGCTCTCAGTCAAATTTAGGGTTGGTGCCCCGACCGCAACGTTCTTCTAGCCGTGCAAGATTCTGGGGCTGGTGTGCACTCCGTAACACGGCTGCTATCGTACTGTGGAATAAGCGCAGAAACATGGTACCTTGTGCAAGGCTTCCACCACCCGCACAACATCGTAGAAGATGACAACGGTCTCTCGTTCGCTGAGCCGCTTCTCTTTGATGACGTAGTGCTGGAGATTGATGAGATCAGCCGTCCTGTCACTGAAGTCATGGGCACAGAGGCAGTCCAACACTAAACAAATACGTTTCTTCATTTTTCGGACCATCCGACTGGACTCCAGATCTTCCACCAGCTCGCAGGTTCGGTCCTGCATAGTCCCAAATCACAACGGCCAGAGTTAATTGAGCAGGGAGACGCCCACCCTACCCACTGATTAGATGGAAGCCCACTCTATACTGTTTCCACCAGGGCTACAACTGCAAGTTTTGCACCCATGCAAAATGATTGCTCTTTACAACTATTAATGAAATTCTCAGAGATTTTGGAAAAGAGTTGGTGGGTGGGCGCAGAAATGGTTTGTCTTACCGGAAGCGTCAAATTCTTCCCAGCAAGCATGTCCCAGACTTGCCAAAGGCTCCCTGAGGACAGTCCCTTGCCTTGCTTAAGCAATTGTGATTAATCTGGCAGAGAGAGTCATTGGATGGGCAGAAACTAACAGTCTCAGGCAGAGGAGCTGGACTGGGACTGTGGCAGCTCCTGCAAACAGCACATGATATCAAAGCCACAATGTCCCCAAAACCGATTAACATGGGCTGCGCCACTGGAAGGATTAAGAAAGCAGGCCTCTCAAGGCTCCACCAGGTCAGTGCTGGGAGGCCAGTAAGCAATGGGCTCCAGCTCCTACCTGGAAAAGGCCATGATGATGGACCACCCCATCCTGATTGTGCAGGAGAGAGAGGAGGGAGAACTCTGTGTGCAGCAGCATTTTGCCCTGACGTTCCTCTTGGGTTTCTGTGCCATGGTCATTCTTGTCCTCCAAGGTGAGGATCTTTGTGAATAAGACAAAGGAAGAGCAGCTTTTTTGCAGGAAAGCCAGAAAGCGCCAGTCTCAAATGCAATGCACACAAAATCACAGCAGGGCAGGGAGCACCTCAGAGCGCAAAGTTGACATCCTAAAGAAAGGAGGCCCTACTTCCCTTTTTGGTCTGGCTCAAATCAAGGGGATACACCTTTCCCTAACACTCCTCCTATGCTCTGTTGCTATGCGATTTGGAGGTTGAACGGTTCTAGGGCAGGTAACAGTTTTCACATCTTAATCTTGTATCACCCTCAAGTAACTCAGTGACGGTGTAAGAAAGGCCTCTCTCTACCTGAGCCCTCCGGAAAAGCATCACCACGTCAAAGGGGCTGCTGTTACTTTGGAGACTGGACAGCTTCAGAAGGTATCCCTCCTTGAAAGGGCTGAGTACCACTTGAGGAGAACCACCAATGTTTTGATTGCGGTGCCACCACTGCACATTGACTTTCCACAGAAGATCGACCAGGCCTTGCCTACCCCACACCTTTCTTACAAAATAGTATTCAGAGGACCCAGATGGTTGGGGGCCGTAGGCTGACTTTGTAAGCGGCTTAGAGAGGGCTGTAAAGCACTATGAAGCGGTATATAACGTGTTTCCCCGAAAATAATACACGTCCACATAAGGCCAACCAGGCTTTTCAGTGCATGTGCTGAAATAAGCCCCCCCCCCCATTTAAACGCATACGCAGCCGGTCCCTATCATTTCCACTGGTTGCTTTACACCTCACACACCCTTACCGTACCTACCGGTAGGGCTGATGGCTGCACAAAATGAGCAGCAGGCCAGCGACGCACTTCGTGATCCTTGGCAAGGAGTGGGTCATGAGGCGCGCCACTGACCTAATGCTCATTTCGTGCCCCACTGCTTCCTGCAGCAAAATTGGTGGCAGGTCAGCGACGTGCTTGCGATCCATGGCATGGAGTGGGTTGCGAGGTGCATCGCTGACCTGCTGATGACTTTGCCGCAGCAACACGTCCCACCTCGATCCAATGGCACCAGCAGCCCGCCGTCTATTTATCGAGAGGGGTGGCAGGTGAGATGGTCTCGCTTCTGCCCGCTTCACCTGTCACTCCCAAATTGCATCCCTAACTGGGGTGGGTAGCTACCGTAAGCGATGGGTAGGAAGCCCTGCCATGGGGGGCAGAAGAGACCACACCTGCCACCCCCCTCTGTACCAGTAAAAGATGCCAGAAATGAGTCTTTGTGAGACTCAAAAGAAATGAGAGAATCGCTCCCTCTCTTTTGTTTCTCTCTTTGTCATACCTCTCTGCCAGACCAGACTCACGTCCCACCCCGCTCTGCCACCCCCAAATTACGTCCCACGAGACGCACATCCGACCTGACAATAGTAGCTCCGTCGCGTTCCTTGGTGTTGTGTCCCTGGCCTGAACGCCGAGGAACATGACGGAGCTACAAGTGTCAGGTAGGATGCGCGTCTCATGGCCCAATACGTCCCACCTGCCAGAAATGAGTCTCTGTGAGACTCGGCACACCACCGTCTCGTGGAGCAGGCCTCTGCAAGGTGTGCTGGCAGCACTACCGCGAGGTTTGACATACCAGCACAGCTGCGAGCGGCAGGAGGCCAGCTGTGCCGGTATGATGAAACTCGCGGCAGTCCTGCAGTTTGTGCATGCAACGAAGGAGGCGGTGGTGCGGCCTCCCCTAAGCAGCCTTCCCTAGACCCAGCAGCATTGGCAAATTACCGTCCAGTCTCCAACTTTCGCTTTGTGGCGAAGGTTGTTGAGAGTGTGGTTGCGCGACAGCTTCCCCAGCACCTGGAGGAAATGACGTATCTGGACCCATTCCAGTCGGGCTTCAGGCCAGGGTACAGCACGGGAACAGCATTGGTCACATTGGTTGATGATCTCTGTAGGGCTCGGGACAGGGCCTGTTCCTCTGTCCTGGTCCTGTTACATCTCTCAGCGGCTTTTGATACCATCGACCATGGTATCATGCTGCACTGGTTGGAAGAGTCGGGGGTGGGAGGCATTGTTTTACGGTGGTTCTCCTCCTTTCTCTCTGACCGATCGCAGTCTGTGTTGACAGGGGGGCAGAGGTCGACCCCGAGGCCCCTCATATGTGGGGTGCCACAAGGATCAGTCCTCTCGCCCCTTCTGTTCAACATTTATGTAAAGCCGCTGGGCGAGATCATCCGTGGTTTTGGGGTGAAGTACCATCAGTACGC
>JANHGD010010771.1:29259-39709 GCA_027560375.1 Imantodes cenchoa
GCCCACCCAGGTTTTGTGGCTCCCAGTGTTTTCTGTGGGAAACGGGTCCAAATGGCTCTTTGAGTGTTTAAGGTTGCAGACCCATGCTCTGGAGCGTCTTATACTCAGAAAAAAAGATATTTCTGAGATTTGCATTTGAAAACATTCCTGTCATTAATGTGTTCATAATGATATAGTGAAATGAGTTATTAAAATAAAAGAACACACTTAAACTGCAATAGATTCTATGACTTGTAATTTTTTTACACAAACTAAATTTATCATAATAGTTTACAATGTTATCGTTATTCCCTCTCCTTTTAAAATTAAATATTTTTGCCTCAATTTGGTTTCTTCCAAATATATTGCACTTCAACTGCCATAATTACCCAGCCACCATCCTGATGGATATGTATGGGGACTGGTTCAATATAGCTGGTAATATCAGACTGATATTAACAATTCAGCAGCACATACTTATGTAATTATGTCTCCAAAATATTGAGAAATTACAATACATAATCATTAAAATAAATTCCAAGTATAGCTTTAAATGTACTATTCTTAAGTGGTCATTCTACTTGATTTTTTTCTTTCCTTATCAATATCTCCATTTATTTTTCTTGTGGTAATTTGGTATATAAATAGGCTGTTTGTGTGAATCTATTCTTCTGTCTCTGGATTTTAACCACAATGGATGTCTTATGAGTAGCATCTTTAATGACATTGCTTAAAACTGTATGAGATTCCTGAATGGTTCTTATAATCATTACAATTCCTTAGAACTACCACTAGAACTGGATAGGCTACATAACTTTGATTTCAGTAGGTACATTTAATGTGATACATTTTCAAATATTAAAAAAAAACATTGCTCACAAGAATGGATCTTTCTTACTTCATTAGCTACCTATGTCTTTGCTGGATATTCAAGATTAGTGCAGTTATCAGTGATTCTGTAAAGCCTGAAGGCTGCTTAAGATCATAGGCAGAATTCCTTAAAAGTGTAAGCTTTGACAAAAAAGTAATACTGTACATTATCATTCAGGTGGTCTGAATATATGTTTTTCTTTTCTTGTTTGTAGGTTTCAGCTCAATCTGTCCTTCATTTGTATGCCCTATCCACAAATCCTTACCATAACTGGTTAAAGAATTATCAAGCAGAGGAAAAAAAATCCTTTACATAGGAAAAATATTTCTTTCCTTCTCCCCGAGAAATGGGTTAGTGTATATCTAGCAAAAGCATTAATAGAGATGCATATAGACGATATACTTCAGTGGGGTACCTTAATGGTAAATTAAATCTTAGCAACTTGATGCCTCAAAGGCTATTTTTAATGCAAGTATGACCTCATGATACTTTGGAGAAAATGCCATCAAGAAAATGTATTACCTGAAAAAAAATCAGTAAAATCTATGGAGTAGAACTTGGCAGATGAATGAACTTTAATTGCCAGGAAGTATCTCCCATGTATTATCCAGGATTTTAAATGCTGCTCTTATGTCATTCAGCAGGCACATTGCCACACATTTTGAGATACGTAACTATTTATTTATTTATTTTAGTTGTATTTATAGGCCGCCCAACTCCCGAAGGACTCTGGGCGGCGTACAACAGTGCAAACTATGAGGGGATATTGGAAACCTCATAAGCCAGTTAGAGTAACGGAACAGAGTACTTGCATTTCAGTATTAATATGTTGAAAGCTCATTTAATTTATTAAATATCAGTAAAATAATGCTTTTTGTAATGTCCAAAAGTCATTGCCTTAATACTCTGGGAAAATCCAGAACCATCATACCTACAGAGTCAAGAAATGGCAAAAAACGTAACAGTCAAGAAAAGGCGGTAATAACATTCTTGTTTGCTTTTAGAGTAGAGAGATAGCTTCTCTCAATCAGGCACTTCTAGATGTTTTGAGACTTCATTTCCCAGAATTCTTAGTGATCGCAAGCATATTTCTCTCTACAAATCATATGAAACAATAATGAATATTTTGGTGCTGCTAGCAAATAACCTTGATTTTTGTACCATGTCTGACACAAAACATGACAGTAAGCCACAAGAGACTGCAGGAAAATGCATAGGGTGAGTTACTCACAGAAAGCACAATCCTTTCTTACCATGCAACTCTCTCAGCAAGCAAGGAAGCAAGCAAGCAAGCAAGCAATGCACTGGCCCTCTGTGGAGGTTGCTGGACATCCCTGCCAGGGAGATCAATATTATTCTTTTTTTTTTTGAGATACATGATTTGGAAGTGTTGGAATGGGGTGTGTGTTATATATAAAACAAATAATCAGTACAAGAGTTTTTGTTAGGCTGATTAATAGAGACAGACATCCTTTTTATGAGCCCCTCTCTGTCTTTACTAGGGCTATAAAAACTATCAAGCCAGCAGCAGAATAATGGCTTGGGGTTGTAATGGAGCTGATTTCCTGCTTTATCATGGAAACCAGACATAGGAATAAGATGCTTACTACAGATTATTCTCACCTTCTAATGTAGTCCTAAAGGCTGGAGGGAATGGGAAAGAATCTCTGTTGATACAGAATTGGGATTCAAACTCTTGATGATATATTGCAGATGTTTGTATAATCAATATCTGACATAGAATTGTCTTTAATCATGGAATTAGAAAACTTCAGTTAGGCCACTGAATCCACCTTTGTGCTTAGTGTAAGAATCCAGATAAAACTTGCTGTGATAAATGACTGAAGATCAACATACCAACATTCCAAGATACATGAATACTTAAAGACATATTTAAACGTTTTATGTTTATATTGTTTTACTGTCATCATGTTACTTTGCTCATAAAATTTGTCATTGAGGGATGGACTATAAAATCTCTGTAGTTTCAACTTATTTTCTTATTAAAATTTTTACATAGATACAGACACAGACCTTTCCGTTTGTTTAGGACATCATTCATTTTGAACAACTGGTGCCTCACTACTGTTGTATAGCTTCAACTGAAGAATGGCACACTCTTTTGGTCTAGGATGGTCATCCTTTTTCATCCAGAATGCAACTTTGGGAGAGATACATGGGAGCGGTAAAGGAGGAAGGGGATACCTGCCTAGTCAGCCAGATCAGCTGAATCAACTTGTTGGCTGATGATGTCGTATCCAGATGGCCCTCCATTAACTGGTTCCTTAGCAAACTCTCTAGATTGCTGTTGTACCAACTTTCCTATTGCACAGTAGCTCCCCTGCTTGATCTATTCAGTCACCTTGGGGCTGGCTGATGTTTGATATGCTTGTACTAATTGAGATTTCAACCTAAAATCCCAGGGAGAGAAATCTGTTTTGGCTCCTGCTTATATCCACTAAGACAACCATAGGTTTGTTCTAGTTAATTTCAAGTCTGACACATAGTGGGTGAGAGGGGTAAATAAGTTTTGGTCTATGTCTTGGAGCAACTGAGATAATATATACAGAATATCTATATACCATTAAAACTCTTGTATCTGTAACATTTAACTGGGCAAAACTGTGCACTATAGGTCAGAACTTTTTCAACTAAGGTACCTCAGGTGGGTTTACTTACAGAATGCATCCATTGTTGAAACCATTGTGGAATCTGATAAGGAATTACCCCTCCCCAGCAAATTAGCAGGCATTTCTGCTGGTCACCCAAGGAGGTGGAGATGGAGGCTTCCCTAGGGCTCTCCTGAGGGTTGTGAGGGAGGGGAAAATGGCACAAGCCTATATTATATTTGGAAAGAAGAATGACTCAATGGGTCACAGGTTGTCTAGTAAGGATTATTCCATGTCATGGACTCCTTTCAGATGACCTCTGGCCCAGATAACTACTGGATCCAGTTTCATTTCCAGGGGGTGCTTGGGAAGTTTCCCAGTAATTTGGAGGATGGTTCAGCAGGGAGTCTGGGAAATTTCTGGAACACAGAGGCAATGAAAGAAAGGATTGCCCCTACATGGTGTCCTCCTGTGTTCTGATCTCTGGGAGCTCCAAGAGATGAAGCAGACATTTGGAGTAATGCTGATGGAAAATAGGCAGCAAATCTGGATATGGGTAAAAGCGCAAATTTAAATCTGTACTATAGCAATAATGGCAATGAAGTAGAATTACTTTTCTGCCCTTATTTCCCCTGAAGAGTACTGTATGCTTTTTAAAAAAAAAGTTGCCCAGACTATTTTTAGGAAGGCTGTTGTGAGAGGTTAACAGAGCACTTTGCAGATAAAATCCCCCTTGTATTCACTCAGAGTTGAAAGCGGACTGGATAGAATCCAAAGAGGTTTACGTAATATTTGACAGTGTTATTTGTGAATAGTTTAATGTGTTGATCCTGAGGAAGGGGACAGATTCCTTGAAGAATTGAGTTCTGTTACCTGCCCTACCCTGATAATACGGCAGTCAAGAGGAGAATGAGAGGCTGGATTGGGGTCCTGTGTTTCATTGTGGTGGTGGTGGAGAGGGTTAAATCTGGACCTCCTTTAGGAGGGAATTGTACACCTTCCTTTTAAGGTGACCTTGGATCTAGTATATTAGACAACTAATGTCTAATCTGCAACCTTCCTTTTTGGGGGGAAAATGATGGAAGGCAGTGAATGACAGCTACAAAAGACTTTGGATAAAGTGGATTATCTTGATCCTTTTCAGTCATAATTTCGGTCCAGACTAGGGACAGAAACTGTACTGATGGCTGTCATCAGCAACCTGGGGTAACGTCTACAGAATGGAAGTGTAATATTAACCCTGCTGAATTTTTAGGTGACCTCGTACATCATAACTATGCCATTTTAAACATGGCAACCTTTTGAACTGTTTGCAAGGATTGGGGGTGCTGTTTCACAGTGGCTCCATTCCTTGTTAGGCTGATAGTTCTAGTTGATGGACAAGTAGCAGGAGATATTTTGCTCTGGGGTACTTCAGTATGAAATTTGGAGATTTTTTGGACCTTCAGCTAATGGAAAAGCAGGTGAAATGAGGAACAGATGTATCTGAGATGTATGTCAACATTATCAGTCTGGATTGCTTTATTTAGTTTTATGATATATTGGTTTATGTTAGAAATGTCAGAAGTTATGATATGGTGGTTTCTAACTTGTATGGGTCTTTTTTGTATTTTTTGCTACCCTGTTTTCCCCCAAATAAGACATCCCCTGATAATAAGCCCAATTGGGCTTTTGAGTACATAACAATAAGGCCAAGCACTTATTTCAGGGTTCAAAAAAATATAAGACAGGGTCTTATTTTCAGGGAAACATTGTATTGTTGGTGCAAGCTGCTTGGAATCGGAGGGTTTGAAGCATAAAAACGTTTGAAATAAATACATTAATTAAAATGTTATTTTACTTTCTCTAGGTACTGATATTATTAAAATACTTTAAAAAGGAAATCATTCCTATTTTGGCGGTTAGGTTCATTTAATATGGATTAGAGCCCTATGTGCAAATGGAAATACCAGGTGGAAATGTCAGCTGGTTTTAGAAAAGGCTGACAGACAAGAGACATTATATCCGGTGCATGCAGGACAATTGAGAAGGCCATATGCTCTCAATATTTACTAATAAATATTTACTAATTAGTAAACTCAATTTATTAATTATAGAAAGGGCTTTGAATCCACCATGTTAAGCTGTAGAATGTGCTTAGAAAAATTGGGAATCCCAGAATATCTAATTGTCCTTATGTGAAACCATTACATAGGCCTGGTAGCCACTGTCTGGATGGAACACGGTGAAAACGACAAACTCCAAATCAGCAAAGGAGTGAGGCAAGGTTGTATGCTCTCCCCTTATTTATTCAACCTGTATTCTGAATATATATTGAGGAAATCTGGATTGGAAGAAGATGATCAAGTTTTAAATGGAGGGAGGACTGTCAATAATTGCACTATGCTGATGACATGACTGTGATAGTTAAAAATGCAAACGACCTGCAAATTCTAGTTTTGGAAGTCAAAGAGCACAATGAAAATAGGACTAAGATTGAATATAAAGAAGACAAAACTAATGGCAACAGATACAACTACTGTTAGAACTGACATATTGGAGAGCTTCTGCCTTTTAGGATCAACTGTTAACAGTAAAGGAATCAGCTGTCAAGTAAATACATCACAGACTACGGTAGTATTTGAAAAGATGTCAGTGAAGGTCTTGGGAAAAAAATATTCAAATGCCATGACATGTCTATATTCACAAATATCAGAATGATTTTCCTTGTGATGGCCTAAAGAAGCAAGATAGAAAAGTATTGGCATTTTGTGTTGGAGAAGACGCTTGAGAATACCATGGATAGTCAAAAACAAAGAAACAAGTGGAATGTAGAACAAATTGTTCAGAGTTCTTCCTAGAGGCACGAATGCCCAGGCTCAAACTTCCGTACACATTATACAACTGAGAAGCCTATGTTGTTTGAGAAGGTATAAAAAAAGAAAAGAGGAGAACCACCAGCAAGATACGGAAAAACCTATGGAAGACCTGAATGACCAGGTTGGAGATAGATCATTATGGAGAAGGTCTATTACTGAGATTGCTAAGAGTCAACACTACTTAATGGCACATAACCAACCAACCAACCAACCAATCAATCATAATGAAGTATTGCTTAATTGTCTTTTTAAAGTTCAGAACGGTTTAGAGGTAAATCCATGATCCATGTTAACAATTTAGAGCATTTCTCTAGAAATAAATGATCTTTCCAGAATTGATGTTTCAGTTGTTTTAGTAGAATTTTGAATGTGCATTGTTAGGAAAGAGTGAAACTTTATAGAGACATTTTTTATTTATATCGCCAATATAAGATAAAGGATGTAGGTAAATATTCATGACTAGTCCCTTTCTTACAATACATGATAAACAATATAAAATGTGAATAGATGGAGATTTTTTAAAGTAACAATGTAATATTGTATTTGTGCTCTGGGTTGAAAAAATAAATTTGCAAACACTCATAAAATGATTGAATATACCCAGGGTTTCCCCCCTCAACCTTATTTTTTATCCTTAGGGTCTCAATGCCACGATTAACGGTTTTTTGTAAGTTGAGAGAAAAAAAGATTAAACTGAAATAGGATGTAAACTTAATTAAAAGATTGTTGCTTGCTTATTTAGATAACTTGATTTTAATATATTCTTGGGAGAAATAACCTTCAGTTACCAGAAAGAAGCATGCGGAAACCAACTCTTCAGCCTTCTTCCCCTCCACCCAAAACTCCCTCTAAAAATGTTATAAAAAGTATTAGGAGCACTTCCTGAACGTTGGACTTGTGCCAGAAGGGGCTGAAAGGATCCTGAAAAATCAGGCAAAGACACGTTCCACGCAGGAGTGCACCAGGATTTTTGCAAAATAGATGCCAATGGATGCAATCCAGTTAACTTCTAAGGTTATGTTAGTCATCAGCATAACTCTAGCTCTGCAATTCAGTCCCAAACTTCAGAAAATGTTCAAAGAAATAATCATTATAAACATACTATCCTGAATGTGAGGAAAGGGAGCTACTTGGAGAGAAGAAAAAGCTTAGGAGGACAAGAGAAAAAGAAGCTGAGTACAAGATGAAGACTATTTTGCTATTTTGTTTATTTTTACAGCCCACTCAGCGGACCAGTTCACTTCATATTTATGTAGCCTAGAAAACACTTAGAAGCCACTGATGTTTAATTGGTATGATATATGAATAAAAAAATGCTTTGATTCAAGGCCTCTTATAGGTGTCTATCGTGAATATTTAGTTAGTTACTGTGAGAATAGAAGGCTGGATTCGATGGCCTGTAGTCTAAGATAGTAAGGCAGGTTACTTCAGTGTTAAAAGAAGATAGTATCTTCCCATCAGTCTTAATTTATACTCTATGTAGTATCAGATGTATGTCTATCTAAGCACTTGATGAATGGGTTCACCAAAGGAAAATCTCTTTCTACAGTATGTGTGCAAAAATGTGTTTGATATTAAATATAAAAAAGGCTTTTACACTGTTATATGTATAGTTTTTGAGGTTTACATTTTTGTTCTTGTTCTAATCATGACATCCTTCAATAGAAGACTGTGTTTAATTATCTAATCCTACTTCTAAAAAAACCATATGGATTTATTTTCTAAGGACTATAATATGAGAAAAGTGTGAACATGATTTGTTGAGCTAGCTGGAGAATTCTGGGACTTGAAGTCAACAAGTCTTAAAGTTGCCAAGTTTGAAGACCTCTGTGTTACCTGCAAAGGCTGGCTTAAATTAAGGGAGAATCAGCCAAGATAATTGTTAAAATGTATGCATCAGCTAGAGACTTAAGGTGAATAACTATTTGCGTAAATAAGTTTATCAGATTTGCTGATGGCAAGTTAGTGTATATGAATCTGAAAGCAAAAACATATGAATTGATTTGGTTTTTCCCATTAGTTAGATGAAATTCTTTATGCTTAGTAATATCCAGTCATATAGCAATGAATGCATGCGTTTGGTAGGTTTTAATGAAGTTTTTTTAAAAAAAAATAATAATTAAATACAATTAAATTAAGCTTCAAATTATTTCTCCAAAAGTCCTTTTGAGTTCTTTTTATTCCTCAATGTACAATAAATGGTACTTTCAAGCTTCTGATTAAAAACAAAAATTTGCAAAGAATGTCTTTTATAGTGAGAGAGAAGATCTCTGGGGGCTGTTATCACCTTTCACAATGGTGACTTCTAGTTTGAATACAGCTCATTTGTCTAATGAGCAGTGCCATGGTCATTTGTCAAAGAGGAAGAAATGTCTTTCATTGGGATATTAATTTCTGGCTCAGTTTGAAATTTGAATGGATTCCCCTCCCCTGTAAGTTATATTAAGAATTTGAATTACTTTTGTGACTCTGTAAACTATGCCTTGAAACTGAGTAGCTCTTGTAATGATTGCCTAATGATTGTGTCTATAAAATGTATATGTGTGTGCATCGTCTTTAAATTATGCCCAGTCCTTAGATGTTCTATTTGTGCTTGCAATTCCTATTTGCAATTCTTAGTTTACATATGGGAACTAAAGGTTCAGAAAAGACATGTGCAAGACCACTAGCTGGAGCCCAAGGATAATTTTTCTGAACCCAATGTATCTTATAAGTCCTCTCCCACATTCAGACTGGGTTAGAAATATGCTTTGTTTGATTTTGGCTTAGAGTGCATTATGAATTTGTCTATTATGGCTTTTAAACTATGATGTATACTGGTGTGGTATGTTGTGCAAACTGAGATAATTCTAGTTTATTTTACTTAATTCAATAATTTTGGTTGTGTAAGCCATGCTTGCAGCTTAGTGCATTAAATGCATCTATGGCTAAAATCTCAATTTGTATCCATGGTTTCCTGGGTCATTAATGATTTTTAAATCTATTTTAATTCTGAAATTACATTTGCAGCATAACTTGGCCTAGAGTTTTTCTGTCATGCCTTTACGCACCTACCCAATGTTCTTTGGATTCTATTTTGGTAAACAAAAATTGCAACAACTCTGTATATTTTTTCATTGAGCATATCAAAAACCCATATCCAGTACAATTGCAATTTAGAAATCAACTAGATCACAGATGTTTTTAATTTATTAAAAAAAACTATTCACGTGAATATATTTTTTCAAGACATACTTAGAATAGCCTTTTTCAGCAGCTCTTGTAGCTTTGAAGATTGCATTGCTGCAATTTGCTGGTGAACTGATTTAAAAAACGCTGCAATTTTCACTTCTTAAAACAACAATAGATGCATTATCTTCTGATAAACTCAATGCGCCTAGTTTATTATCCCATATTTTTCATGAATATTCTTAAGTATGTTCTGCAATTTAACTTAATTATCTCCTTTCTATAGAAATGTGCTTACTGATCCCATAACTCTGTTTTGGGGCTCCTGAAGAAAATGTACCCTTTCTCCTTTGTTCCTGACTTCACAAGTAACCTTGTATTGTCAGATCCCAAAATAGACATTTTCTCTGGCATATGAACAAGAATAATTGAGAAATGTTATGATGGAAATTAAATTAAAACATATTATGCGGCATTTTAAGATGATGCAGAGTGGTTTTCAAAAAAAATGAATACACATTCCATTTTTATATTAATATTAGTGCCAGTATTTTGAGGAATTAACAGTTAAAATATTATTTTAACTCTAGAGGTGGAAAGCTAATATATTGGAAGCTATATAAAATATAGATGTTAACATAAAGAAACTGACAATAATTGTCATACTGAAAGTATTGTAGTGAAAAAAGTGGAAATAGCAGAGGCTATACAGACTAACAGTTTTTGGGCTCAATATTAATTATATACTGTTGAATAGTTGTTTTATTTGAGAACTGAGAGATTTATCATATTAAGATATATAAATAAATTCATAGGTAAGTGTGTTTTGAACATAGAAATGTATCCATATCCAGCACTACTAAATCACTTACGATGGTATGTTTGAAGACTGACATTTATTTATTTATTTATTTATTTATTTATTTATTTATTTATTTATTTATTTATTCAAATTTATATACCGC
>JANHGD010010771.1:88262-98366 GCA_027560375.1 Imantodes cenchoa
ATGTATCTTTTTTAAAAAATTCATATTAGTGGTCTGCGGGACTTAAAATTATGAATTAGGGTCCGTGGGGTTTAAAATTATGAATTTAGTGATCCGCGGGTTTTTAAATTATGACCTTGGTGGTTGGTCCCTGAGGTCCAAAAGGTTGGGGATCCTTGGTTTAGAGGATTATACTGCAATGGAAAGAGAGTGAGTTCTACAAAACAAAGTGAGCAAAACTATTCTTGCTTATGCTTACTTTTGAAGGTTGGGGGATCTTTGATGTCTGGGAAGGAAAGGGGAAAGCTTTTCTGCTTACCTGCTTGGATTCCAAAAGCAGCCATGACCTTACTATCTCTTTACTTTTGCAAGTCTTTAGTTGTGTTGAAAAATGTAACTATATCTTCAGCTATTTTAAAATTCTTTCAGCTAATAGAGCCAGTTTGATGTAGTGGTTAAGGCAGCAGGCTAGAAACTGAGAGGCTGTGGATTCTAGTTCTGCTCTGGGCATAAAGCCATTTGGGTGACCTTGGGCCAGTCACTTTCTCTCTGCCTTAGGAAGGAGGCAATAGTAAACTACTTCTGGAATCATGCCAAAAAAAACCCCTGTAGGGATTCATCCAGACAGTCGCCAAGGGCCAACCCTGACTTAAAAAGGCACACACAAAAGTCATAACACTTGAGAATATTCCCTCATCAGTTCTAAAGTAGCAAGTGTTTTTAAAAACTCTTTGTTTCTCCCCCTTTTATAATATGATTTTATATAGTGTAGTTAACTCATTAAAGAAAAATGTATTATTTCATTGTTTCTCATAAAACTACTCCTGTGCCTCTTATAGGGCTTTTTCTACAATGGGTTAACTCATGATGCAGATATTAATTAACAGGTGCTTCAGGGTGTGGCAACTCATTGATGTTTATTAGGGTTTAGCAGTGCATCTTCCCAGCTCTGTTTCATTTGCATCTACTACAAGTAGATGTCATAATCCCACTTTGTTTTTCACTCTGCCTATCCAGCAGTGATACTTCTTTCTTCAGCATGGCATGGGCAATTTAACTGTTGAATAAGCCCTCCTGTTTTTCCTCCAGAGATACAGTTCTAAAGCCTAGGATAGTTGCCTAATTTTGAAGAGCATGTTGTCTCCTGTTTTATGGGAACTTGAAAGGATTTTCTTCAATTTAGCTGATGAAAATTCGGGTAAGAGATCTGCATGGAAACAAATAATGCTTCATTTCAATGCAATGTGCGGAGTTTGGTATGTACCTAAAGAGAATATTATTTCATTTTTCTCTATAGTATGAAACTGGGGAAATAGAATGTGGTTGGTTTTATGGGAAGTGATTGGAGGAACTTCCCAGCATGAAAGAAGAGTGTAACAAAAGTGGCATTGAAACTTTTAAAAATGGGCAGAAAGAGAAGTGGTTTGCTGTTTCAGCTGGAGAAAATAAGGGCACTTCATAGCACATTTTAGAAGCAGAATTGATTAAAATTGTGATTTACCTTTCCCATAACAGTGTCCCTTTCTTGTTTCATGAATGTGTGATTCTCAATATTTAGAAGTACAGAGGATTTAGACTTTAGGGCTGAACTACAAGCTGTAGATCTGGAGCTCCACATTTGTAAGGAGCGCGCGCGCGCACACACACACACACACACACACACACACACAGAGTGATAAGAACAAGCTATGACCAAGGGCAAGTAATGATGGCGAGAACTAGTTTTGTTGCTTCCAAGCCAAGAGGGCGGGGTGGGGAAATGTAGTTGCAGTGTGACAGTCAAGCTGCATAGAGGTAGGACTAGCCAGGATAAAGGGCTATTTCTCAAAAAACTTTCTCAAACCTGTGGCTGCTGCTTAAAAACTAAGGAATAATGGAAGGGAGTAGGAATGGCGCTGTCTCTTACTGCTGCTTTTAAGCAGTTGAAGAAGAGAGAATAGAGTTTTGAATGGACTGCATTGCTGCTCCCGAAGTCTCCCTGAAAATAAAATCCCAAATTACATACCTGTTATTGGAAGCAATATATTGAGGAGAATTGTTTTTTGAGACTAGTGTCTTTTAGCCAAATGTGTCCGTCATGAAATCTGAAGTAGGACATGCTGATAGCCATTTGCTGAAGATTGCAAACATGTGAAATATGCATTTTTATCAAAAATTTATTTCAGCAGACAAAATATTCTGCCTCTTCATTCTAAAACAATGTGAATGTTTCTTCTGGACTTTCTCAACTTAACTGGTTATTTAAGAGGATGATCCAGAGTCTGGAAATGCCTGTTTTCAAAATGTAATGGGCGTGAGTTGACAAGCCACTGTTGTGCCTTCAAGGGCTATTGGCTAAGGTGTCAGTCAGACTCTCTGAATTTTCCTGAACTGGTATGCATCATTTGTGATTTTGGAATATGCTTAGGCTGTAATATGTCATTTCCATGAGTCACCCCCTTCAGTCAGGCTGAATTTTAAGCATGTCTACTTCGTTTACAGCTGATTCTTACTACAAAGGAAGACTAATGAAGACATAGTTGAAATACATGACTAAAGAAAAAGTGATTTTTTTTTTGCACAAGAAATTTTAGGATCCTTGCTAAATAAGATCAAATTCTGTTTATTGTCTATTATTGACTCAAGTTAGTGACTTGTATTTCTCCATGCATATATTTAATTTTTTTGTATATTTTATTCCGTAAGTTGAATTTTTCCATTTTCCTTTATCATCTAAGTTATTAAAATAATTCAAATGAAAGGAAATCTCTGTAGATATCTTGAGCAGAACATAAATGTAATGCTGGTATAAACATGCAGTAATTAAATAAAATAATGCAGTATTGTAAATTATGTCAGAGTGCACATGAAGAGAGGCTGACAGCAAAATGGTGTGCCCACTTAATGTCTTTTAACGCTGCAAAACTATTTAAAACAAAGTTCCAGTTATTTATTTCTAGCTTGCTGCAGTTGAAGAAAATGCTTCTCCTTTAGAATTACATATATAATTAGTTGCATTTGATATCTGTGTCTGCTAGATATTGCTTTTGATTGAGAATAGAATGCTTACTCCGTGTAATTTTTAGCATCTTCATTTCTGAATCATTAATAATACTTTCCAGCTGTATGATTGTCTAAACCAGCCTTTCCCAACATGGTACCCTTTAGAAGCATTGGGAACACTGCTGCAAATATTGGAAGTGGTCTTGTGGTCCAGAACAGAGATGTGCATTATAAGGTTTTGCTGCCTTTAGTATGATTAGTACCAGTGAGTTATCTATTATAATTATACTTGAAAGACCCTTTTATTTACAGTTGGCTTTCAAGCGTCAGGGTTAAGCATGTATAAGAATTGCAAAGCATCTGCTATGCTTTATCTTCTTTAATGGAATATGTTGCACATTCCATATATTTAATTTGTAATAGAAATTTAAGTAGGGATTTTTCCATTTTAATTTCTTCAGTGCCAAGATGTCAAGATAGTCATAGTGTCCCTTTTCTCTGCCTTAAAGAATGCATCTTCATGAATTTTGTGAAGTGTACATTGTAATGTTAATTTTGCTGATGGTATTCCTCCCAGTAATTGCAGCTCTCTGTGTCCATTCCCTAAAGGCACATGGATCTGAAAGGCCAAGTGGTAGCTAGCCCTCAACTAATGTATATGAGAGGGAGAAAATATGATGATTAAAGACTTCTACCTATGACCTCTTAAGAACATGAGAATGATTTTACACACACACACACACACACACACACACAGAGAGAGAGAGAGAGAGAGAGAGAGAGAGAGAGAGAGAGAGAGAGAGAGAGAGAGAGCGAGCTGCGGAAATGAGTTAGGTAGTCTTCTAATGTGTATTTTTCAGAACTGTCAAATTGCTTTGATTACATTTCATTAAAAATTGGACATGATGCAGAACTGTGCCTTTATGAAACATTTGTGCATCCATTTTTGGATGGATTAGAAGATTTAAATCTTGCCTGTTTAAAGGCTGCCCAAGATACAACTTTTTAATTGGTTTTTAATCCAATCAATTAATAGGGCTACTGTGTTAAAATTTTGTACCCACGCTACCGTAGGATATAAGTGATGTTCAGGAGTGTGTGACATTTTCTTGAAAGCTTAGAATACCTACCATTCAATTTTATCATTGTTTTGATTTTTTTGTTTCTTTTAAATTTTTTTTAAATATTGTAAGTACAATAGTAAAAGCCAATAAAAATTAAATTAAAGAAATAAAGAATAAAAAGTGAAAAAAAAGGGAAGAAACATTGCAACCATAACTTACAGCTTCAATATTACACATGGATCAGTGTTTCAGCTTCTCCAGATGTAGTTCTGCTAATGACTACAAATATAACATGATATTGTTTTCTGAGTCAGAGTGGGGAACCTGTGACCCTGCAGATTTTGCTACAGTATTAACTATTACTATGGGTAATAGTAAAGAATGCTGGAAATTGTAATTGATCAACAATTGGAGAAGCTTGAGTTGCTTCATATTCTCCCTTTCCTTTTTTCTTTTCCTCTTTTTCCTTTTCCTTTTCTTCCCACCCATCTCATGTACCATACCATACAAACGGGAATAAAAACAAAAAACAAAACATAAAACCCTCACAAAAATTTCTGGTACCTCAAAAACCATACTCCTCTACAAACCAATATTCAACTTTGTTGATCTCTAGCTTTGCTTTATCCTACTGCTTCTGAGAATTGGCATTCAGGTCTTTCCAGAAAGCTAGGAGAATAGGGGCCTGCTGGTTCTTCAAGGGAAAGAGAATTTATTTGTACTCTGCTGCAATCAACAAGACTCTTGGCAGTTAATGTGCAATTATTCATCCATGGTAAAAGTTTTTTTCCATTAATAGCAAATAATCACACAATATTCAATAGTTCATCAGTTAGACTAGGCAGATCAGCTAATGCTACTTTAATGTAACACTATATTAACATAATCTTTGTGAGTCTGCAGTCTCCTTTACAGCCTGAGAAACTAGGGAAGGTCTGTTCTGAGCCTCTTGCTACATCCTCTATGCAACCTGTGGCTATGCTGTCCCTTATCTGACCATTCCCTTGGCAACTTCTCTTGCCCTGCTCCTAAGATTTTCCCCACAAAGCTTTACAGATGGCACATCAGTGAGTATCCCATAGTACCTAGCCACTATATTCTGGACCAATTGCAACTTCCAAATGAGCTAAGGAAATCATACTGTAGTCATAGTAAGTGAAGAGGACATGAGTTACTGTCCCAAAGTCCTCTTACTCCAGACAGGGATTCAGTTGGCACATCAGGTGGAGTTGGACCAATGGCCCTCTTGCTCCTGGTCTCTACTTGCCCATGTAGGAGTAATATAAGCCCTTCCCCAGCAATTCTATGTAAATGTTAAAAAGCAGAAGGGAAATGACCAAACCCTGTAGCATCCCACAAATGAGCAGCTACTTGGTTGATCTTTCCTCTTGCTATCATCCCCAATGAATGGAAATTTATTCTGAGGAAGGAGTAGAACAGGGGTGTCAAACTCCCGTTGTCACGGTGGCATCACGTGACATATTGGGACCCTCCCCCCTTCTCTAAACCGGGCGGGGGCAGGGCCAGCATGTGATGCATCCGGCCTGCGGCCCATAAGTTTGACACCCCTGGAGTAGAACAACTCTAATTATGAACCCTTTCTTGTTAGCAGTCCAAAAGAATACCATGGTTGATGGTATCTAAGCCTGGCGAGAAATCTGAAAGGACCCATATGGATGCATTGTCCCCATCCAAGTCACAACAAAAGTTTTCTACAATGATGATCCATGCCATCTTCACCCCTTATCCAGACTTCCCTGACTAAAAAGAGTATATAATCATTTGATTTCTCTAAACTGCTGTGTCTTTGTACACTGTTCATAACTTTTCAAAAGAAGAGAAGATTCAAAAATTGGGCATTTGTTGTCAAATACTGATAGATTCAGAAGTGGGTGATCTACAATCACTTTCAAGATTTCAAGAACATTACCACCTCCAAAGCGAGGAATGAACCACCTTCTAGATCCAAGTTGTCATGCTTTCCTCTAAAGGAGCCAGGAGGGCCAAGGGCCAAGCACACAGATGTCCAGGGATTAACAACAGTTCACCATTCTTCTCCACCATCATAGTTTACAGACCATAAGGAGTCCCAGAGAATCTGGAATGAAATTGCAAAATCTTATCTCTAGATTTTGTCCACGAAAAAACAAAATTTTAGTGAATCTGAGTGTTCAGCAAAGTCCTGTGGTAACTGGCTACAACAACCAGATGGAGATCTACCTGTTGCCTTTTCTCTGAAAGGAAATTGGCCATCTTAAACAGGGCTGCTGGATGACACTGTCAATTCAGCAATACATTTGGGAGGCATTGGTTGACTTTAGAAGGGAAACATTCTGTAAAAGCTAAATTCAAATTGCAGTTATTAAAAAGGACGCATGTAGAATTTCCCTTCAGGGTGTGTTAAAAACAAGATTGTATATTGGTACAATGTAAATTGATGCAGTGAGATTTAATTTCTTTTATTTAAAAGAAGTTAAAGTTTAAAATCCTGATAATTACAAGTTAGAAACAAGAATAATTTCTGCAGCTCTCTCTACTATTTAATAGTTGACTGGAGTTTTACAGTCTAACCAGTAGATGGGAGGAAGTTTGGAAGTTACAGAATGGACCCATGTCTTTTTCCACTGACTCCCTTTACTGAGAAGCATAACAGGTTTTTAAAGGATACATTTTCTTGAACTATAAAGAAAACGTATCCTTTAATATTCTTAAAATTCTACCTAAAGATTAATTGTTCAGTTGAATAGAGCAACAGGCAAATTAATTGTTGCTGTGTCACATTTTAGATATTAAATCTGTGTGGGAAAGTAAAAATGGGTAAAAATGGCATTTTGATATGACCATCAAAAGCTTTTCAATTATTTATTTATATATTTATATATTTATATATTTATATATTTATTCATTCATTCATTCATTCATTCATTTATTTAGTCAAAACGTGTACAAGATAGCAGGTATTGGTATGAACATAAACAAAAGCAAAGTAGGTACAGGTAAATTTGGACAGTAGGACAGTAAGACAGGGATGGTAGGCACAATTGTGCGCTTATGCATGCCCCTTACAGAAAAAATTCTGGTAGAAAACTTCAGATTTATATAATTCCCTTTTCCCAAATGATGCTTGTCTTGGTAAATTTCTCATGGTCTTCCAAGTGTTAAAAAGAGCATACATTGAAAAGGGTGTGGCAGGAAGGCATTCTTTATTCCCCAGTTGGTTGGCAGAGACATTGTGACACCTAATCCAGTTGTGAGTCAGGAACCGCCTTTGCCTGCTCTTTGTATGGACTTTCCTGATCGACCTGTTGCTTCGCCATGTGTCAAAGACGCAGGGGTGCAGTTTCTCACTTGTGGACCAGACTTCCCTCTCTCTATCTGTTGCACTATAGCTGTCAACATCTTTGGCAACCCAGCACTCCTGGAGAGCAATGGCCTAAGAAGGCCGACCTGGCCTTTTATTCAGCTCCCTGTGTTTCTTCAGTCATTGTCTAAAGCTGCAGTTGTTTCCAAGCTTCTTTGTGAGGTGGTGTTTGTAGGTATTTAGATTTCAGGGAACTGAAGGAGACCCCAGCCTGCTTTCCTCTGTATGACAAAATGGGTGAAAAAAAAGAAAAGCTTTTATTCTAGAGAAAAGGAGGGAGGAGGGGGAGAAGAGGAAACTTTACAAATACACCCAAATGACCCATTCCCACTTACCATGGAACTTAACAAGTTACACCCACTTTCTGAGCCAGAAACGGAATGAAAGATTCATGCTTCCTCATTTTTGTTGCTAGAATTGGCTGCTTTCTGAAATGAGAGCAGAGAATATGTCTCTGCCGCTGAGGAAAGAGGTAAGCGCTTACCAACAGATACTTTCCTATTGGGTGTGCTTATAGCCCTATGCAAAAAACTGGGATTGGGGAAAAATGTATGGTTGCTGTGATAATTGGTATGCTATTTACAGTGTTTTCACATGTCTGATTTTCTTCTATGCTAGAAGCTGAAAAGGTGTCCTTTTCTGTTTATTTTATATAAATAGGCCTTAGAGAATTCTCATTTTCCCCCTCTATCTTTTCATCATTTATCTGTAGACCTGAAATGTGAGACTTTTTCAAAAAGGAAATTTGATGCAGTGGGAGGGAGTGATTGAGTAGACGTATTTCCAGAGAGGCAGGGAAGACAGTACGTTTCATGTTACATATTAAAGATGCACCTTTTCCCTGAACTGCTTGCCTGTATAATTATAGGTTATCACCTGAGTTACCTTTAAAGCTTACATTGTGCAAGTTTCCAGTTTCAGTCAAGATTCTCTGTGAGTACTGAACCTTTGAAAATTGGGAATGTGATTCTGCAATATTTATACTTGCTTTCTACACCTTCATGTCTTCAGGAACTTTAGCTTATTCCCATTCAGCAAGGCCTGCAGGATGATTCCAATGATATTTTTCATGGCATCCGAAAGGATTCTTCCTAGGGAAAGCTGCATTTTAGTTACAAGAAGGGCTTGAATCTGTCCCATTTAGATTTGCAAAGTATTCCAAAGAACAGCTGTTTAAAATCATTTTGTGCAATTATGACAGCTTTTTCTTTACAAACTTTAACATTCATTTGAAATGTTTCCTTTCAATGAAATGTGAGTAGCAAAGGTTTTTGACTTGTGTTTCTTTTAATTCCTATTTTTTTCAGTCAATCTTGCTATCTCCACTTTTCATTTTTCTGTTTTTCCCCCACCCAATGTTTTTATTTGTAACTGTTCAGATCATCGGAAGCTGGGTAGGATATACATTTAATTATTAATAATAGTTGGGTCATGTTCAAAATTGATAGCAAAGTTTAAGGAAAGAAATTACTTGGATGCTACAATAAAGTGTATTGTACAAAGAATGGCTTGCAAGTTGGTATCAGTGTCAAAATGCAATAAACCTGAGTTAAGATAGAATGGCAGAGGCTAGTCTTCTCCAATCTGGTGCTGCTGGCTGAAAATGGAAAAAAAAAAGTTGTTACCCAACAAGTTTGAGGTGTTAAAGCTCTTGCTTGTTTCTGACTCAGATTGCCTGATATTATAGCTATAGATAGGTTGCATTTTGAACTTCATGACTGGCCCAACATTTTATCACTTGGATTGATATCTCAGGGTTACCCAAGCAAAATACATTTTCTTTAGCTTTATTAAGACACTGGTGCTGCTTTGTGTTTTCTGAAAATCCAATTATCAGAACTTCCAATTAATGTTGGAAGTGTTACTTTCAAAATTGATTTAAATGATCAAGTGAAATCAACATAAAAAGCCTCTCTGGAATATATGAATCTTCTGTGAATATGTCAATTTTGGCCTTAAAAGCAATCATGATTTCATTCTGAAATATTTTGAGAATTGCTGACATAGTTGTATTCCTGGTGTACAGTATTTATTCTTAAAAAGAACATTCTTTACAAATAGCATTGTTTCTTGATTTGTTATTTCTTATGTGATTAAAGCAAAATTTCTATATTGGTGCCCATCGCTTCCAAGAGGCATGGGCAGGAAGTTGACAGATTCATAGTTTTCCAGCTTTAATCTGCAGAGGATATAAATGACATCAAAATGCAGGTGAAACTGGGCAATCAAGGGCCCACCTTTTTTACATATATGTAATGAATGTTAAAAAATTCACAGCCTGTCAATGTCTGGTCCTACCCACTATTTTGTGTCATTGACTGTGGGTGTTCCTGCTTAGATTACATTTTCTCCCCTTATGTTTTTAGTGCATGAATGCTGCTGATTTTAAGAAGTGCCTTAATATAATGTTGACTACTATCTTAAATATGCAGCTTTATTTTAAAATATTAAAAATAAAAAGTTTCTAGTACATACCAGTGTTCAGTATTCGTTTCCCATTCCCCTCCCCTTCTCTTCATTGCACTAGAGCAGGGGCAGGCAAAGTTGGCTCTTCTATGACTTGTGGACTTCAACTCTCAGAATTCCTGAGCCAATCATGCTAGCTCAGGAACTCTGGAAGTTGAAGTCCACATGTCATAGAAGCAGAGGTGGTTTGCTGCCCCCACGCTGCACACTGCGTGGGGGTGAAACAGCAAATATTGCTTCACGGCTCCGGAG
>JANHGD010010771.1:192255-202922 GCA_027560375.1 Imantodes cenchoa
ATGCAAAAAACAATTCAATGGGCAAACTGGAAATTCATTTTTCCAAACTTCTAGCTTGCCCGTTGGACCGTTTTTCACACTCCGGGGCTTCAGGAAGCTTCCCTGAAGCCTCTGGAGTGCGAAAAACAGCACAACGGGCAAACTGGAAGTCTGTTTTTCCAAACTTCCGGTTTGCCCGTTTGCCCATTTTTTCACCATCCCAGGCTTCAGTGATGCCTGTGCGTATGCATGGGGGCAGGGGGAGTTTTACACATGCACAGGAGGCAGCGTGTGGGGTGTGCATGCTTGGGGAGGAAGGAATGGGTGTGGGCACATGCACACACACACACACCCTTTTGGCACATGAACCAAAAAAGGGTTGCCATCACTGGTGTATAGTCATGCTGGCTTCCTTGGCCAAGAAATGGAAATGAGCACCGCCCACTAGAGTTGGACATGACAGGGGAAACCTTTACCTTTATTATGAAAGGAAGAATGCAAAGGCTAATTTTAAAAATATTCAAATTTCTCTTTATAAAAGCATCTGGGATTTTATTTTTGTGTCTGCACAGTGTCCGCCCCAAGCAAGTCACTCGGGAGGAGAAGGCGACGCCTAGCTCGAAACAGATTTACCATTGATTCAGATGCCGTCTTTGCCAGCAGTCCTGAGAAAGAGACCCATCAGACATCCAACAATAAGGACACTGACCGCTGGGTAGAAGAGCAGTTTGATCTTGGTCAGTATGAAGAACAAGAGGACATAAAAGAAACAGATATTCTCAGTGATGAGGAGGACTGTTGTGAGCCTTTGAAGAGCACCATGGTTGAAAAAGAACTCCAGGAGCAATTGCAGTCAGCCTCTATTACAAACAACCAGTCCTACCGAGGAACCAAAACACGGTATACCATGGGCACACACGCATCCAGAATGGCTCAGTTGAAGAAGCAAACTGCTCTGTCTGGAATTAATGGTGGCATGGAAGGCAACGGTGAAGAAGTCATCTGGGTTCGCCGTCAAGACTTTGTACCATCAAGAAAATTAAACACGGAACTTTAGAGCCAATACTTTCTTGTTAGATGCTAGGTGTAGGTGAGCCCCCAATTTACCCCTTATATATTGTGGAGAGCCATCCCTTAGAATGCATACTTGCACATATAGTTATGGCAGCTAAACCCGTTGAAACTACAGCCTCTCCTCCTATTTTCTCCTTTAAAGTAGTCTAAAAAGGAGAAATGAAACAAAATTTGGAAATAGAATGAGCTCGAGTCCTTCTCTATATAGTACCAAGGGCTTTATTTATTTAAAAAAAAATCAGGGGCTGCATAATATAATGGGCTGCATAGATATTGCTAAAAAAACACAGTGCCGTGGGTGTTTTTCTTAAAATATATGCGTGCAGCAAATTAGCTTAAGTGATAGCACAACAGCAAATGAATTTTATATGCGATAAGTAAAATCATAGGTTCATCTTTTAAAAGTTGCAGCAAACAAGGAACAATTGTCCATGGCTGCAGCAGATTTCACTCTTCAACTCAAAGCTATTCACCCTTATCCAGCAAGGGCAATCTATTCTGTACATGGAATTTCCTTCTTTCTGAGGTACCACAAGTGGGAATGGTGTTGAATGGAGGGAATAAACTTGCATTCAGCATTCAACGACATAGATACAAGGGATGATCTGCACTGCACATGCATTGTTAACCAGATGTCTGACATCACCACTGCTGAGTAGTCCAGTCGCTTATTTGCAGGAACGAGAACCAGCCTTCCCTTTCTTTTCTCCTTTAATAAGTTATAGCCTTTATAGTGCCAAACATCTCTAGTAGCTGAGGTAGCTGCATGCAGTAGCATTGACAAAGCTTCCTGTCGCGAAGTGAAAATCTCTGGATTTGGTGATGCAATGTGTATTTTAGGGATGTGTGAGGGAAAATATGGAATTTATGTTGTGCTGAGTTCTTTTTGGTCTGTGGTTAGTTTAATGTCAATGTTGGAATTTCTAGTTTTACATAAAAATTATAACAATGCAGAATCTTTTTTTTTTCAACTATAGAGATCAAAATTCAACACTTGAAAATAGTTTTCTGTATGTTACCTAAACTGCAAAGGCACAAATGAATGGGGATTTGATGGTGTTAAACTGCAAACTTAAATGCAATGACTGAGGAGTAAGACTGACTTTCAAGACTAGACATGCAGACGGTTCTAGTGTTCGGTTCCAAGTTTGGGTTGTAAAACAAACCTTTCTGAAAGGGTTTGAAGATGTTGGTTGTATAGCCTGAACTGCAAACTTTTATGGACAAACTCTCATTTCTGTAAAATATTGTGGGCAGCTACACATATTTGAGACTGGAATTAAGTTACCAATGTAAAATAGCTGAACGTCCCAGGGAGGTTAAGTTAATCCCTGCTGTGATTTTGTTGCAGTTGGTAGGATTTGACCTTGAGTGAGTTTGATCCTCCCTGCCTGATCAAGTTGGGCTCAGGAAAAATTAAATATTTTATGGCCAGAAAAGTTGACCTCATCTTTTCCATGTGAGATTAGTGTACATTATTACTTGATTTCCTCTCCACACTATTAGATAATACGAACAATAGACTAAACAGGCAACTTTCAGTTACATTTAAAACTTCCTATTTAAACATCTATAACAGGGTACAGATAAAAACTTACAATCAAAGATTTCCAAATAATTTTTAAAGCACTTTTTTTCTTTTTAAATATTTATATGGCTTCCCCATTTTAGTTTTGCTCTGCAAAAATGGGAGGGGTTTTTTTGTTTTTCAAGTGGGATTCTTTTCGGACCTACTGGTGTTTGACACATTAGTAGGTATATTGAAAATCTAAAATTTTGTAGTAGCTTTAGGGAATACATTTTGTATAATTAGCTATGGCTATGTTTGGTGACATGAACAGGAAATATTACCCAGTACCATCTGCTGTCTTATGTCCCAACTAGTATTGAAGTGTCACCTGTTCGATTCTCAGTGCACTATATTCAGTATTTTGATAGTTTTATTCTCTCAACTTTTGCTATTTTTTAACCGTTTTATTAACAAGCTTTCTAAGCCCTGTGTATCTCATCATATTAAAATTAAATCAGTTGTGTACCAACTTATTAGACATTACCATGCTTTTGCTGTCCCCAGTGGAATACAATAAGCCTGTGAAATGCTGGATGTCCTGTGCTTGGAGGGTGCCATTGTTCTTGTACATAATATAATGACCTGCCAATGTCAAAAGTTCTTATATATTTCTTTTATAAGCTGAAAGAAGGTCTATTTTTATGTTTCTAGGCATATGAATGGAACGTTGTAAATGCCTGTCAAATAAAATAATGCTGAAAAATATTGGGGAGAACATGTTCTTTTTATTTTATTTCAGTATAAAGCATTTTGGTTATATTGGCTGGAGATTTGCAGAGTTAATACCAATTTATCTGGAGTACCATAGGTTGGAAAGATCTTGTAGTAGACACAAGGACAATGAATACAACCCAAACAAATTTAGCATCTTTCTATATCTTAAATTAAAAATAATTAAACCAAAATCACCCAGATTGAATTTCTAGATATTAGAGTACCTGCGAAATTCATAAATGGTATTCATGGACCTCTGAAGTACCAGGTGAGTAAAGGATAGGATAGAGTCTACAGTAATTCATAAATTGATTGATAAGCAAGCACACTGAAAACAATGCTTGATTGTTTACCAATACTTATACAATGCGAATTTGTTAAAAATTAGTCTTGTCAGAGTAATCTTTCCTTTAAAAAGATAATTTAGTAAAACATTTCACATATACTTGATATTCAATTTATTAAATTAAGTAAAAATTTAATTAGCTTGAAAATCACAGACAAAGGGTTTATCAGTGGGCTAAAATATTGAGGTCCTCACAAATGCTTATCTTGGAACATCTACTTTTCAATATATATGTCTATGGAGATTCTCAGTCATCTGGGTCATGGTTGTCCCAAAGGGGCTTTTTCAAGAGGCAGCTGGGCTTTCTAGCTTTTCTTTGAAGACATTTTGCTTCTCATCCAAGAATTTTCTTTGAAGACATTTCGCTTCTCATCCAAGAAGCATCTCAGAGCTTGAAAAGTAAAACGTCTTCAAAGAAAAACCAGAAAGTCCAGTTGCCTCTTGAAAAAGCACCTTTAGTTTTTCAACATATAGCTTGCATGAAGATGCTTTCTAAATATGCAGATGACACAAAATTGTACAAATTAGCTAATAGCATATAGTAGATTTTTTTCCCTTCTGTAGATCATTTCCCCATAAGAAATCATAACAAATTGGACTTACAATTTTTTAGTTGAGAGGTTGAATTGCTACTAGAACTTGCTTCTGTTCTTTCTCTGGACTCTGGGATGCCCTCCTGTGTTTGATCAATATCTGGGCAGAATAAAAGAGGCCCCAGATTCTGTTCTTGAGAGCTCCAGTGTAGTCTTGCACAAATTTAGCCTTGGCTGCCTATGGCTAGATCACTTGAAGGGCGAGGAAAGGCCTAGGCCAGTGATGCGAATCTTTTTTGGTTCGCGTGCCAAAAGGGTATGTGTGCTAGCATGTGCGCACGTGCCCACACCCATTCCCTATCCCCACCCGCATGTGCAACCCCTGCACTGCCCCTGCGCATGCACACAATTCCCCCCATCCCTGCGTATGTGCACAGGCCTTACTGAAGCCTGGGAGGATGAAAAAACGGCCAAATGGGCAAACCAGAAGTTCGGAAAAATGGACTTCCGGTTTGCGCGTTGTGCTGTTTTTTGCACTCCAGAGCCTTCAGGGAAACTTCCCTGAAGCCTCTGGAAGGCGAAACGGCTAGCCGAAACACTAGCCAGCTGATTTTCGGCCTTCCCCAAGGCCAAAAATCAGCTGGCTAGCACGCACATGCGCACTGCAGCTGACATAGGGCAATGCCTTCCATGCCCTCCGATATGGCTCCGTGTGTCACCTGTAGCACGTGTGCCATAGGTTCGCCATCATGGGCCTAGGCTGTGGTTCTAACCTGGGGCACACTTAAATTCATCTAGATTTGGAACACTATTGCAGGTTGCTCCAAAGGTGGAGTTAAGATTTTGTGTGGCTGCTCATGAGGGTAAGCAAATGTTGATTATGCTGTAGGGGTAAGAGTGGCTATTTCAAAGGTAACTTCAGAGACCATGTGAGGATGAATACATTCATAACTTCACTGAGGGATATTTTTTGAACCTGATGTTTTATCTGATTCTGTTTTGTGAAGTTGGAATGTGTTATTGTTTGGTATTGTTTCAGTTGTTTCTTTGCCCGTTGTTGCTTTGTTATTTGGAGGGAGTCACAGCACCACAGAGCTTAAGCATTTCTGCAGTACAAGACAGAAATAAAATTCAAAATAAATGATAATACAATGAAATTCAAACAGGTGAAGCTCTTGAAACAGGAAACAAAGATGAAACACAAAAGTACAGTATATTATGGGAAACAGCTGGCTTAATTTACTTGAGAAAAAAAGATCTTCGTAGTTAATTGCAAATTGAACAAGCATCAGCAGTGGGATGTAACCCACAACAAATGCAAATAGTTATTTAGGCTCATAGGTAAAATTATAGTTTCAAAATCATGAGGAGTACTATTGAATTCTGAGTGTCCCACTTTACCATTCAGAGCAATTAAAACAGGTGCAGCGGTACATTTGGAATGATCAGTGGATTGAATAGGAGAGCTCTCTGCAGGTGATATATTTAATCCCTCCTCTTTCCAGATTTTGCTAGTGAAGTCACTGGAAAGTTGATCTTGAGGAGTATAATGTTGATTACAACAGGGGGCTTCCCACATGAATGGGAGTCATGCAGGTTCATATGGAAGAAAGGTATAAGTGACATCACATATGATCTTACATATTTTACACAATATGTTGTCCAATCCTAATTATTTCCCCCTCTCTTTAGGGTGAATTTCAGAATTTATTTAGGATATATCTTCTCTGGGAGGTTCATAAAAGTAACATCATAAAATGAAGGCCATCCAGGTGCCATCCTAGTAGAACTTGCTCTACTATGTTGGGTGTGGGGGTACAGGATGGGGGTTAATAAAACAGTGATTCTGCAGAATATATAAAGATACAGGTAGAAATACTCTATATTGATATACAGTATCTAATAATATGTTATTATTAGATCTGATCTACTCTGAATGCATTAAAATACATACATCAATTATCTGAGCTGCTCACATAGTAAATAAAATATTAACTCTAACTATAGTATGTTTTGTATTTATGTTACCAAATGAAGGAATTTACAATATGACGACGAGCAATACTGAATACACAGAGCCTTTCAATCATTATCATTGAGTCCCTAGGGAGAAGGGCGGTATATACATTGAATGAATGAATGAATCATTGCAATGAAGTCTGTATTAAAACTAAACAATGTAGGAATGAGCAGATAAAAATGTACACCTGAAGAACTAGCCACACTGAACAAAATACCACATTGGTTGGGTTTACAGAAGAACCATCCCATAGCTTCCATTTTTCATTAATTACACTTTACTCTTTCTAAATAAAAATACATCAACTTATATTTTAAATAGCCTAGATTTAAATACAATTTAGGGTTTGCAAAATTTATTTATTTATTAAATGTATAGGCTGCCCATCTTGTGGTTTCCAATGATTGCTGGGGTTACATAACACTAAGCCAAAATGATGTGGGAAGTTAAGGCTTTCTATTATAATGGTTCATAAGTTAAAAGTAATATTTATTTTGTTTGTTTAATGAACCCAACTGTGGTTAGATAAATCATGGCTTAATATATTAACTAAGATAGGAGTAATTAAACATATCTTGAAAAAGCAGAGCTATTCTAAATTATGAAAGAAAATTTCAGAAATGTGCATGGAGCCTTTAGTCCACATTTATGAAGCCCTGAGCTAAAAGCACTGTGAAATGAATCACTTAATATTTTAGATAAAATTGTCTCTCCCTTCATTACAGTTTATTGCTCTTTTTGAAACAAACAAACCACTATCTCAGTTAGTTAAGTATAGCTAGATGAGATATTAATATAGTTGGAAAATGAAAAGGAAATGGATTACTAAGGAAATAGGAAACAGTAAAACCATTAAAACATTAACACTGATTTGTAGTGTCAGTGTTAAAATAAAGAGACTGGTATTTTTTTAATGCGAGTGTTTAAAATGAAATATAACCATAATTTTTCTAACTTGACTGAATAGAATACTGCATAAGGCCATTTCTCTCTCTCTCCCCCCTCCCCCTGTGGGGGTTTGTGTGTGGTTGTGTGTGTTTGTGTGTAGTGTAGATACTTGACAGGATCACTTCAAGAATGGCTTTGAAGACACTAGCAAAACCAGTTTGAGTGCATTCCTAAATTTACATTTCATTTCACAACATACTCAGGTGTGATCATCAAAGGGTTGACGAAGCACTCTATATTTTTGAGGCATTCTAACCATATGTGTAAGACTGAGAAATATTTGTTGGATTGCACATAAATGAATTCCAGGTGTGGCTGTGGAACAGGTTTTCATTAGCATCATACTACTTGTGTCAATCAGTTGCATTAAATTTGAATATAGGGATAAAATATACTGGTATATTGGGAGTATTATTCTTATACTTCACACATTCAGACAGAATTAATAAAATAAATATATATTTTAATTGGTTGAAACAATATATATGAATATATGAAGTACATCTAGTGCATATTACACCTATATAGCAGAAGCTATAGTTCAGTAGCTAAATTTATCTGAATTCTCCAGTTTCTTGCTATGCAATAATTTATGTTAGAAAATTTGCTTCAATGACACTTCATCTTTTTCCACCAGAAGATGGCATTCCTCCCTCAAAAATAAATGTGCAACTCTCTATTTATTTATAAAAAGAGGAAGACTATTTGGATTTTGATTAAAATTAAACTCTTACTTTAGATTATGGATTTTCTAGTAGAGTGGAACCAAATACTGGATAATTATTCCTTCACATATGTTAACTTTTATATAATTCAATCAGGAAAAGCAATTTCAGAGAATGAATTTAGAGGTGCTTTCTGCTTGAGGAAGATTATTTTTTAATTAATTCTTCAATTACACTTTAGAGTACTTTCTGGTATTTCAACCTCCAATCACAAAATGATCAAGCTGTTCTGATGCAACAATATCCATGGAAAGTAGTGGACACCTGATGAACAAAAAAAGGAATGTTTGGATCAATCTAATACAGAAGTGCCTTCTTTGATATGAATTTGCTGTCCAGAATCTTAGCTAAGAATCTCTCCTACCACTTTTTAAAAAAATGTAGTTATGAGGTACATGAACAGTGAATTTTTTCCATGGAAAAAACTCTGCCAGTACTTATAGAGTGGTACCTCAGAACTTGTTAATTGATTCCAGGAGGCATGACAAGTATCCAAAATGCTGAGCACCAAACACAATTTTCCTCTGAGGAATAATGTAAGTAAATGTAATGCATCCCAAACCAAGGACAATGAACATTTTTAAGGCAAAAATATATCATTACTTTACATGAGAAATAAACCTAAAATTAATTATTTAGATTAAATAAAACAAAAACTTTACTTTTTAAAAAGCGGAAAAATATACAAAATGATCACAAAAGCTAAGGTAAGACCACAAGGGAATGTTTACAGGGCAAGAGTTACTGCATGACTCACACGTGAGCCTTTGTTTTGGCTGGAAATGGTAGCAAATCATGAGGCAACTGACACTGACGAGTTCTAGCTTGCGTGTCAAGTATCAAACAAATGACAAGTACTGGGACAAAATTTTCTTGTCAAAATGCACTGAGTACCAAATTCGACGAGTTTCAACACAGTCAAGTACAGAACAGCTTGCCTGTGGAACAGCTTGCCTGCGGAGATTGTGAGCGCTCCAACACTCGAGACTTTCAAGGGAAGATTGGACTACCACTTGTCCGAAATGGTATAGGGACTCCTGCTCGAGCGGGGGGTTGGACTAGATGGCCTGCAAGGTCCCTTCCAACTCTAACACATAAATAAAATAAATCAATAAATAAATAAATATCTCCACAAATTAGTTAAATAGGAGAATAGAAGTGGAACTTATCAAATTTGCAGAAGACACTAAACTAGCAGGAATAGTCAACACCCCAGAAGACAATCTAAAAAAATATTGACAAACTTGAACAATGAGCCCTATCCAACAAAATGAATTTAATGTGGAAGAAAGTGAAGTTTTACATTTAGGCAGGAAAAATGAAAGGTATAAGTACAGATTAGGCAAGACCTGGTTTCAAAACAGAAACTGTGAAAGGGACCTTGGTGTCCTAGTGGATGATCAGTTGAATATGAGCCAGCAGTGTGCATCAGCAGCCTAGAAGGCTAATATAATCCTGGGTTATATAAACAGAGGCATAGATTCACGATCACATGAAATATTACTACCACTTTATAAAATCCTAGTAAGACCACACCTAGAATACTGGAACCAATTTTGGTCACCATAGTACAAAATAGATGTTGAGACTTTGGAAAAGGTTCAGAGAAAAGTAACTAAGATTATCAAAAGCATGGAGACTAAAACATATGAAGAATGGCTGCAGGATTTGGGTTTGGCTAGTCTAAAGCTAAGAATTAGGGGTGACATGATAGCAGTATTCCAGTATTTGAGGGGCTGCTACAAAGAAGAGGGGGTCAATTTATTCTCCAAAGCACCAAAGAGCAGAAATAATGATTGGAAACAAGAAGCAATGATTGGAAACTAATCAAAGAGGGAAGTAACCTGGAATTAAGGAGAAACTTCCTAACAGTGAGGACTAACAAGTGGAACAGCTTGCCTCCAGAAATCGTGGGTGCTCCATCACTAGATGTTTGTAAGAAGAGACTAGACTGACACTTATCTGAAATGGTATAGGTCAGTGATGATGAACCTTTTTTGGCTCGGGTGCCAAAAGATTGCGTGCTTGTGTGATAGCGTGCGTGCATGTGCCCACACCCATAATGCAATGCTCTCCCCTCACACATGCACACAACCTCCCCCGTGATGCCCCCCATTTATATGCACCCCCTCTGCAGAGCTCTGTCCCATGCATGTGCACAGGCCTCACTGAAGCTTCCAGACTTCCAGTAGGCCCGTTAGGCCATTTTTCGCTGTCCCCAGGGTTCAGGAGACTTTTCTGAAGCCTGGGGATAGCGAAAACAACTGAAAACAAGGCCAAAAGGAACCTGGCCAGTATGTGCATGCGTGCTGGAGCTGACATATGGCAACACCTTGTGTGCCCTCAGATATGGCTCTGCGTGCCACCTGTGGCACACGTGCCATAGGTTCGCCATCACTGGTATGGGTTCTCCTGCTTGAGCAGGGGGCTGGATTATAAGACCTCCAAGATCCCTTCCAGCTCATTCTATTCAAGTTGGAATATTACTCTCAAGAATACTTTTCCTTACTATATAGTATTGACCTGTCTATCAGTTTTCTACAGTATTTAATAACTTTCACATAAGTGTATTCATAGTGGCACAGTGCGATATCAAGTTCTATATCCAATGTTTTAACTGGTTCTTTAGATCAGCTTTGTACACTAGAGAACTTTAGTGTGCAAAGTCTAGAGAAAGTGCCGAAGAGAGCAACCAGGATGATAAGGGGACTAGAAACTAAAACATATGAAGAGAGGTTGCAGGAACTGGGCATGGCTA
>JANHGD010010771.1:210526-221142 GCA_027560375.1 Imantodes cenchoa
GATAATGCAAAATCCCCATTCCCTCCCCACTCCTGGGGGAAGGATATTGCAAAATCTCCACTCCCACCCCACTCTGGAGCCAGCCAGAGGTGGTATTTGCCAGTTCTCCGAACTACTCAAAATTTCCACTACCAGTTCTCCAGAATCTGTTGGAACCTGCTGGATTTCACCCCTGGATTTTTCCCTTCTGCTTTACTACCTTTTTCTCCCTCTGTGTTTCAATAATCCCTTTGTTGTGTTGCAGGAATTGGGTAAGTCTAGTATAATGAAAAGAAAGACCAGGGGTAGCAGTATTCCAATATCTAAGGGGCTGCCACAAGGAAGAAGGCATCAACCTATTTTCCAAAGCACTAGAAGGCAAGACAAATAACAATGGATGGAAACTAGTCAAGGAGAAAAGCAAACTGGAATGAAGGAGAAATTTCCAAACAGTGAGAACAATTAACCAGTGGTACAGCTTGCATTCAGAAATTGTGGGTGTTTCATCACTGGAGGCTTTTAAGAAGAGACTAGACAGCCATTTGTCTGAAATGGTATAGAGTCTCCTGCTTGTGTAGGGTGTTGGACTAGAAGACCTCCAAGGTCCCTTCCAACTCTGTTATTCTTAAGCACATCCACAATAATACAGTCTGGGAGCAGATAGGTGTTGCATCAATAACAGAGAAAATGTGGGGAAATCACCTACAATGCTATGACCACATTCTATAAAGAGCATCCCATACTACTGCCAGCACTGCCTACCACTTTTACATCAATGACAAGTGCTTGCATGGAAGACCAAAGCAAAGATGGCATGGGAAAATCATTCAGTTCGACCTCGTTGCTGTGTCTGATTGTGTGAAATTGTGTTCATTGATCTAAAAAGTGGACCCTGCCTCTATGGGAAAATGCATCTGTTGTTGATGTTCATTCTGGGCTGGTTTTCATTAAGGAATGAAATAGAATGTCAGGGACTCATTCAATATATATATATATTTCTATCCGTGGTGCCCAAAATCCAGTAACGAAAATTATTTTTCACAGGAGTTGCACTTGATAGTATGAAAAGAAATTTATAACTGGAAAGAATCATGGTACTGGTTACAGAGTGAACTCTACACAGTTTCAATTAGCATGTTTGAGGAATGCATCCTTAATTTTATTATGGAAGGACATGATCAAAAAAACAAAATATTTCACAGCAGTTTTAAAAAAAATAAAGTAAAATAATGAGCTGTCTTTTAAACTCCTCGGAAAGCAATTTACAAATGCAGTCTTATTATAGCAGGAGGTGACTGCTATTTCCAGTAAAATGACAGAAGCCCCACTGAGTACTCAATGCCTTTAGCCAAACTGCACAGCCTATGAGCCTCCAAAGCAAAGCAATCTATTTTTTCTTGCACATTTAAGAAAACAATAATCAGTGGATTATCAAGTACCAATGAAGCCATTACATATGGCTGGAGGCCTCCGTTCAGCTACTGGAATAGGTGCTTCTATAAACTTTTGTTTCTCATTTTTCTATTCTTAAGCTTGTGAGCTTAAAAACAAAACTTGTAATATATTCTGTACATACTGTATATACTTACATATAGAAATTTGTTTGAACTTTTCATGAATAGAAATTATTTTTGTTCACAATTCTCTATCCTTTTAATTAATGTATTTTTGAACATATAGGTATTTTTATAAAACAAATTAAATTAAAAACAGCATCACAAAATTTGCAGAAGTAGAATTTCAAACTGGAACTGAAGTCAGGCTGGAGTGTGATTCTGTCCTCTCTGCACTATAGAATTTATTTAGTAGGGTTGTATATCTGTATTATTGTTGCGTCTCTAACTTAATTGTCCTCTCTCTCCCCATTCCTTGAACTAAACAATTTATCTTCATATTTGAAGAAGAAATAATAAAAGAATAAAGTAAAAGGGCTAAGGCCAGGTTGAAATTTATGTTTGCATCTCATTTTACCAATGGAGAGTCAAGGACCAATTAGCTTTCCCAATAATATTAATTAATTGTCTCAGTTGAAATGCATTAAAATAATACGTCAGATTTGATATTCTTAAATCTTTTTGCTTTACTAAAGGATTTATCTTATTCTTGGTGGTTTTAAAAATTAAATATGAATGAATGAAAATACTATTTTTATTTAACCAATTAGAGGACATTGATACTGGGAGTCTTCAAAAAAATGTTTTAGGAAGAATAGCAGTTTAAATAATTGCTGTTCTTAATAATAAAAAATGATGTCACCAAGTTTTTAATTCCACTTTTAATTATTTCATAATGTAGATTTTATGTTGCTAATCCTGCATAAGAATTAATTACAGATATTTAAATTTACCAGAGTTAATAAGCTAACCAATATTGTGTTGAAGTTGCTCTGGTAATGACATAATATTCATTTTTTAAAAAACAGATTATTTTTCAGTATTTACTTCTAATCTTATAGTTTATTGACTTTACAGTATCCAGTTTATCCATTTGGTGACATCTGATTCTAGCATTTTGGGGAAGAGAAAATAGCTTCTTCCAATCTACTTTATTCACACTGTGAATAATTTTGTAGACCTCAATCATGTCTTTTTTCATTTGCTTCTTTCTAAACTAAAATGCTTCAAATGATTCAGTATTGTTTCTAAGAGAAGCTGCTGAGTCTCCTGATCACCTTAATTTCCATCATCTGAAACTTCTCTAACTTTTTGAGGTCCAGCAACAAGAACTGCACATAATAATCCAGATATGGTCACAGCATTGATTCATAACACTGATTATGCTTTGTGCCACTGGCATTCCTATTTTCAATATCCTTTCTAATATGCTATTAGCCTTTTTCAGTGACTGCACAGTTTCACTGAACTTCTTTCTTCATCAATTAACTAGCTCTGATCCCACTAGTTAGTATGAATAGTTAGGAATTTTGGCACCAATGTTCATAATTTCACATTTGCTCATGGTGAATGACACACTGCTAATATGCAGAGTTCCCAGAGTTCTTTGCAATCTGTTATTGCTTTTACCATGCTGAACAATTTTGTGTCATCATCAAATTTGGCTATTCCACCAGTGGTGACCAATTCCAGATCATTTATAAATTTGTTAAAGAATACTAGTCTTAGGATAGAAGATGAAATGAAGATGAAATGAAACTACAAATGTACACGTTAGGTATCAGCAAATTGAGATGGGTTGGCACTGGATACTTACAATCCAAAGATCCCACCGTTTGTTACTCAGGACTTGAAAAAGAAGAAATGGTGTTATTTTTATAGTTCGGAAGGGTGTAGCAAGAATAGTACTTGGCTACAATGCAATCAGTGACCAAATAATATTGATTTGATCCCGACAATTTTGTAATATGATTATTCAAATTATGCTTCAACAACTAACGTAGATGAGGAGGCTGATAATTTTTATGATCAAGTTCAATTCAAAATTGACAGAGGAAGCAAAATGTATTGCTTGCAACTTGGTGACTGGAATTCTAAAGTTGGAAATCTGAAACAGGAAAATAATTCCTTCAGAGACATCCATATTACCTGCTTTTGCCTTTGGGTATTTAGAAATATTACACATCTATTTCACCATTGTTTATTAATACATAAGAGAACCTAATATTAAATGTTACACACAGAGACATACATCCCCCAAATGCATTCAAATTCTACCTCCCAAAACAATTTTTAACCCAGTTGTTTTCAACCTTGACAAATGCATTAAAAATATCAAAGATAACAAAGCTAATGCAGTTTAGTCTGTTAATATAGTTAATTATATGCAATATCCTTCAGATTTAATTATCTATGTTCCCTTTATGGACAAATTCCAGATAATTAGGGAAAATATAGTTACTAATAAGTGTAATTATATACTTGTGGCTGCATAAGCAGTATAAATGTTGTAAATATGTTTTTATGTTGATTGGAAAATGAAATTAATTTGTTGCAAAGTCCTGTGCATAGCAGAAGAGATTTCTGATTTTGATTGCCCTTTCCCTTTCTATGTTCCCTCAGAAAATGTGGATTTGCTCTTTCTCAATGCCCTGTTCTTTCTTATCTTTTAGATATCGTGACTTAATCTGAAGGCATGCCCCCCATTCCAAATCAATCCCATCCTCTAGTAGTTCTTTCCTAGTTTTTATGTCCCCATCTTGATTTCAGATTTCTCTATAGGTGATTACTTTCCCCAGGTTCAGGAACTTTGGCTGTACAAATGCCTCTAATGATGAGAACCAGATAGGGATTCCCCTATATATTTGTTGTTTTATTTGTATCCATACTGCTAAAATAGATTGTCTAATATGGTGTCTTTGGAAGTACTGGTGTGCTTTATGTTTATCATCCCATAAAAAAGTATGCCACCCTGCTTATATATATCGTGTCCTTCCAGTGCTAATACTCTCTTATTTTTTAAGTTTATTCAACCTTTCACCCATGTGAGCACAGCAGCTTGATAATATCCTTCCCAATCTGGTAAGACAAATCTTCCTCTTTCTTTTGCTTCTTGCAATAGTTTTAATTTAATTTTGGGTCTTTTCCCTTGCCAGATAAATTTAGCTATCATTTTATTCAAATTTCTAAAATATTCTTGGTCTAATTTTATTAGTATTTTCTGAAATTAAAAAAAGAATTTTTGGCAAAATGTTCATTTTCACAGTTGCAATTCTCTCCATAAAGGAGAGTGTCAGCCCCACCTTTTGGGGCTGCCATTCAGGAGGAGCTGTTGGGAGAAACAATTGTGAAAAGATGATTGCCTCCACAAAGACTGGAGAAACCTAAAAGCTGCCTTTTGTCTTCACGATGCCCAGCTGTGCAAAGCAACAAGCACCTGAGCAATCATGGCACAGAACACTGGGAGAGGGTGGATTTGCAGAGTGAGGCATGCTGCATGCTAAATAGGTGGAGGGATCACTGGGAAGTTTCTGCTGACAAGGTTTTCATTCTTGTAATGATGGTTAGTGAGTGCCAGGAGTTGGTGAATTAATGGATTTTGTGCTCAGGATGAGGGTAGTTGAGCCTTTTTGTTTCAACAACTTCCTGGAACCTGACAGGGAGTTGCAATTTAGCCCATCTTTCCAAATCCATCTTTATTTTGTCATTTAGTTTATTATAATTATCTGCTTTGATTGTTATACCTCTTGCCATTAGTATTATTCCCAAATATTTTTCCCCATTATGTGAAGGTTTACTTTCTCCATCAATTCTTCTTCCTTTGTTGCAGACATATTTTTGACTATCATTTTGGTTTTCTCTCTGTTTATTCTCAATCCTTCTACCTCCCCATACACTCCCAGCACTTCCATAAGGCACTGGCCTTATGGTTCCTCTACTATGAATACGAGGTCATTTGCGAAAGCTTGTAGCTTATAGGTTTCTTTTAAAATTTTCAATCCTTTTATTTGCTTGTTATTCTGTATCATTCTTGTCAGCACCTCTAGAGTTAATATGAACAACAACGGTGAAAGTGGGCATCCCTGTCTTGTTCCCTTCTGTATTTTAAAATTCTGCGTTACTTCCCCATTTATTATAACTCTTGCTTTGTATATCAGTACGTATTGCTTTGAATACATTTGTAAAATTCCATATAATTTATCTGCTTCAATATAAAATCCCAATTAATGTTATCAAAGGCTTTTTGAGCATTTAAAAATATCAATGCTACTTGTTTTTAATTATGTGTTTCATAGTATTCTAGCACATCTAATATTGTTCTTATATTGTTTCTTATTTGCCTCTTAGGCAAGAAGCCATTTTGATCAACATGTATAAAATTATTTAGATAACTTTTAAGTCTTTCAGCCATTATTGACATAAATATTTTATAGTCCGAATTTAGCAAGGAAATTGGTCTGTAATTTTGGATTAACGTTTGGTTTGTATTTTCTTTTGGGCTCAAAATGATATTCGCTTCTAACCATGTAGCTGGTGCTTTGCTTCTTTCAAAACCGCATTATATACTTCGAGTAATATTTCTCCTAGGGAATCTTGTAGCTCTTTGTACAATTTGGGTGGTAACCCATCAGATCCTAGTGTTTTATTATTTTTCTGCTTTTTAATTGCATCTATTAGTTCAGTCATTCTAATATCTTTATTTAACATGTTTTTTTATCTCCTCTGGGACTTTGGGAAGATCTGCTTTTCAAAACACTATCTGTTACTAATGGTAATAGATAAAATCTTGCTAAGACCAGAGGATAAGATGATAAAGAAAAATTTAACAATATTTATTAGAATACAAAATGGTAGAAGAACAAGTTAAAGAAATGATGGTTATTTGGGTGCAAAATTTTGGGTATAACATTAATTTGGATAAATGGCAAGAATTATGGGATAGGAATAGAAAATTAACTTTCGCTATAGCCTATAAAGAAAACCCATATAAAATGTTCTACAGGTGGCACATTCCACCAACAAAACTAGCAAAAATGGATAACAAATTCTCAGCACAAGGTTGGAAATGTAAAATAGTGAAAGGCTCTTATTACCATATGTGGTGGTTGTGTAATAAAGCAAGGAAATTTTGGGACCAGATTAAGATATGGCTAGAAGAGATGTTAGGTAAGGACATAGAAATGAAACCAGAACCGTTTCTACTAGGGATTATTTATGAAAAATATGAAAAAGAACAGATATACTTAATTCCACACACAACAACTGCAGCAAGACTGATATATGTGCAATTTTGGAAAAATGAGAAAACTCCATCAGAAGAAGAAATAATAGAGGAAATATTGACCTGTGCAGAAATGGATAGACAATCATTGGAATTGAAGGACAAGGGAGAGATGGAATACTATGCAATATGGGATAAATTTTATCAGTGGATAGAAAGAAAAAACGGTTGAAAAAGTAGAGAGTAAGAATTGGAAAAAGAGAAATTAAAAGAAGGTTCGGATATAAATAAACAATGATGAGGTATACATATGTAAGATAAAAAAGCAATGTATATTGAGCAATAATGGTATTTATTGTTATGTAAATATTATACAAAGAAATGACCAAACAGGATGGTCACAAAGTGTCCAATGTTTTTAATGTTTGTTTAATGTTTGTTTGTGTAAATAAAAGAAAATTGTATTTAAAAAAAAGAAAGAAATGTGGATTTGCACCCATAAGTATTTTGAGATTTTCTCACTACTTTCCACCCAACATTCCAAATTTAAGGATACCCTGTACATTTTTTGTTTTGTAAAAGAACAAAAATGGAAAACAATATTAATATAAGGACTCTTATATATAAATTTGGATGAGTGTTCTCATTTCCTATAACTAAATCAGAACAAAACTGTCATGTTGTTTTTGAGAAGCGAATGTAATTCTGAGAATATACTACAATGTTATTATAATGCAATATAGTTATGTTGTACTAAATATTAGCATCTAATATGAGTTTCAGAATCATTTAGTGTTACCTATTATGATAGTATTAGAATATCAAGTCACAAGTTTGATACAATAGTCCCGTAATGTTCATAATGTACAATTATATTACCAACAACCGAATGCTATATGTTTTGGAAATAAGAGAAAATAGTAATATTTCTCTTAGATGACTAAACAATGGTAGAATTGCAAAAATTCCATGAGGACAATATGAATTGCTTAAGTCCCATGTCAAAACCAAATAGATACTTTTTCACTGTTCTCATTCCAGGACAGCCCAACTTTTTGCATGACTTAATACAGGTAGTCCTCAAGTTATGACCACAATTGAGCCCAGAATTAAAGTTGCTAAGTGAGAAATTTGTTAAGTGAGTTTTGCCCCATTTTATGCTAAGTTGTTAAGTGAATCACGGCAGTTATTAAATTTAACATGGTAGTAACATGGTTGTTAAGTGACTAGGGCTTCGCTATTGACTTTACTTGTCAGAAGGTCACAAAAGATTATCACATAACCCCAGGACACCACAACCATCATAATATGAACCAGCTGTCATGCATCCAAATGTAAATTACATGATCATGGGAATGCTGTAAAACACAGTTGTAAGTGTGAAAAATAGTCATAAGTCACTTTTTTCAGTGCTGTTGTAACTTCAAATGGTCACTAAATGAACTGTTGTAAGTCAAGGACTACCTGTATTGTAGTCCAATGTATATGGAGACTTGCTATTTTTGTGTTCAAAATACCTGGAGTCTGTTTGTGTCCTTTATTTTCCAAAATAGTATGCTTTCCATACTATTGGAGGCAAATTTACTTTCCAACGGTCATGTTCTCTATTTTATAAAAGAGATGGATAATTGAGGTTGTCACTACAGGTAGTCCTCAATGTACAACCATTCATTTAGTGACCATTGTAACAGCATTGAAAAAGTGACATGACTTTTTCACACCTAATATTGTTCCAGCACCCCCATAGTCATGTGATTTAAAATTCAGACACTTGTCAACTGGCATGTGTTTATGACAGTTGTGGCGTCTGGGGTCATGTGATTGCCTTTTTGTGACCTTATGACAAACAAAGTCAATGGAGAAGCCAGATTCACTTAACAACCATGTTACTAACTTAACAACTGCAGCGATTCATTTAACTGTAGTAAGAAAGGTTGTAAAATGGGGCAAAACTCAATAACTGTCCTGCTTGCCAATATAAACTTTGGGCTCACTTGCGGTCAAGAACTACTTGCATCATGTTTAAGGCCCTTCAATAACACCTATAGCCAAATGAAAACCAGGATTTGTTTGTAATTTACCACAGACCAATTTAGCATTAGATTTGCTGACAGATTTTAGGAATGTGCATTGTAATTGATAAGTGGTCAACACTGGAAACAGTATTCGGTGGTATCTGCACTGGTTTCTTAAGGAGTTAATAGGAACTAGTGAAAAAATTTAATTGTCTCCAATTTTACTGCTTCCTGCTATCTGGAATTTTTATAAATAGTGTCTTAAATTGGCTGTTTTGTATGGCACACAACGCCATCATGCAGATTGGTTTTTGGTTAGCATGTTGTGTTTACATAGTGTGGCTTGTAAACTGTGATTTATGGTTTAGCATGCTGTGTGGACCCAGCCAGTTGTAATCTGCTTTTTAAACTTGGCTTAGCATGTTTTTGCAATTTAGCCATTATGTGGCTGAAAGGCACCATGATGCACACCTGTTGTTGGGAGAGGAATGTGATAAAACATTTAATGTTGTCCCCTCTTCCCAAGGTTTTCTGGAATGTTGTTCCATTTTTGAGTGCAAATGTTAAATATTAGAGCAGAGAATAAAAGTTTGCCATTGCCTTATGTCACTGAAGTTTCAAAGAATAGGTGAAGTGTTTTTAATTGATACTCTTCTGATTCTTAATAACGTAAGCTAACTTTTACACTAGTTGGTATAAATGTTATTGTATTTAACTGTGGCTGGATGTGTCTTTCCCTCCAAGGAATTTAGGCAGGAAGTATACCTTCAGCGTGCAAAGGGACTCTATATGGACTATATCAGGAGTCTTGTAGACTGTTCAAATTTCATCTGCCTTCAGATTCCCATTGTTAGAATCCCAATTTTGAATGCTTCATTTTGTGTTGAATACCATAGTCAGAATCCTGCTGTTTTAATGCCAGCCAGCTAGGTTAATGCACAACCTGCCTAAACTAGGGAAGAGGGCAGACATTTGATTTTAATTACTTAAACATACACGCTGAATGCTTCACTACAAGGGATAAAACTTAAGGAAGGACTTATTCACTACCATGCAACTCCATTTTATTTGGTATAAATAGCTGATTAAAATATGTAAGCTCAGTAAACCAGGAGGAAAGAAGCTTCATTAATGGAGGTGAAGTTAATGTTTAGATACTCATTTGGTATTTAAGATTATTCCCCCTAAAAAAGATTAAACAAAAAAATCTGCATATGCCTCTGTCATCTTCTCAAGGATCTAATATTGTCTCAAATGCGCTTTTTCAAAAGGCAACTGGACTGGGTTTTTTTGAGGAAGGAGAAAATGATGTTTCATTTCTCATCCAAGAAGCTTCATCAATGATGAAGCTTCCTGGATGAGAAGCAAAACACTTCACTTCATTAGATACATGGAGTGGATAGGCTAATACAGTATTTAAAACAAGGAAAGGAAGAAAATATACTGGTTATGTGAGAGAGATTACAAATACCCTTATGAATTACCCTGTTTCCCCCAAAATAAGACATCCCCTCCAGGGGGGTTTTCCGTGCGCAATACCCTACCGGTGCGATGCGCGTACAGCCCGACACTGAGGGCGGGGGTACGCGTCCCCGCGCGCGCTTTTGTTTTTGCGCATGTGCAGAAGCCAAAATTTCACGTGGGGACGCTTGCCTGAACAAGATTTTGGCTCATTTTTGCTTCTGCGCGAGCGTGCAATTTCGGCGATTTGTTTTGCTTCCGTGCATGCGCAGAAGTAAAAATGAATCAAAATCTAATTCGGGCAAGCATCCCCGTGCAAGATTTCGGCTTCTGCATATGCACAGAAACAACAACAACAAAAAGATGGCGACCGCAACGGCCCGGTGGCAACGGCTCCGGAGCCGTTGCTCAATTTTGCGGGTGCTACCGGGACGGCAGAGTGGCCTGTCCAGGTAGCAACCCACCCCTGATCCCCTGATAATAAGCCCAATCGGGCTTTTGAGTGCACGGCAGTAAGGCCAAGTGCTTATTTCAGGGTTCAAAAAA
>JANHGD010010771.1:241218-254715 GCA_027560375.1 Imantodes cenchoa
TTTTCTTGCAGATGTTTCATTACCCAAACTAGGTAACATCATCAGTGCTATTAGGAAATGGGGTTTGCTCTCAATTTATATTATAGTGGCTTGTCCTTTCAGTGTTGATGGGAGTGGTCATAATGATTCTTTGGTTGAGCTGCTTATCGTTAGCTTGCTGGGCAGTTCCTTGATTGTTTATGTTTATGTATTAGAGTTGGAAGAGACTTTGCAGATCATCTAGTCCAACCCCCCGCTCGAGCAGGAGTCCCCACATCATTCCGGACAAATGGCAGTCCAATCTCCTCTTGAAAGTCTCGAGTGTTGGAGCGCTCACAATCTCCGCAGGCAAGCTGTTTCATTGTTGATCTGATGTTAATCTTGGTGTGAATCTCTGCTCACCTGGATGTTAATTGTTGATGGGAAGGTGTTTTGGTCTTTTTGTTTCTTTTTTGGCCTGTTGATTGTCTCTTTTGTACGGTATGTAGGTTTTATTTACCTTTATGTGTCTCTTGATGGCCGAAGTCTAATATGTTGTCCATGATTTCTCCTGTTCATCCCCTTCATGATTCATGATTCTGTGGTCCAATGAGTCACAGAATCCATACAGATAGCAAACAGCCACTATATGTAATAAGAAAAACCAATTTGGGTGAAACAGTGTGCCACAGGGCAGAACTTTTTAAACCAAGGGCTAATTTACAGAATGTGTCCAAAATCTGGGACCGATGAATCTTTTGGAATTGAAATTTGATAAATTTTATTTAAAAAAATTATGACATAAAATTATCATAAAGCATTTTATGACATAATATAAAATGTCATAAAACATTTCCTGTAGTCAACTCCTCATGCTTGACTGTGCTATACAGTAACATGGGTTACTTTCAAGGCAGAAACATCTCTGAATGTATCTCGATTTATCCAGTGAAGGCAGTACATGAAAAGGTCTGATACTGTTAGAGGCATTGAGGAAGCTGGTAAGGAAATATCTCCTGAAAGGATAACCCAATGGATGATGGGTTGTTTAATATTATATCACTCTGCCCCATTCCCAAAATTTTACTGAAGAGGCTTCAAATAACATCATCTTTCATTTACACACGCACATACACCATTTATTCTTACCTAAGTAACCCAGTTCAGAAGGAAACAATAAATATCTCTGGCTCTACTTCTGCGTATCTCTGCATAAACGAACTGCCTGGTATCACCCATAGTATCTTATTAACTGATGCCATGTTTATTTAATGATGGATTCTTTAATCACCAAATCATTCCTTGTTACTGGTTTAGTCAATGCAACAAACAAAATATATGGAGCTATATCGAATGAAGTATTATATTTAACATTTGCTTTCATTTTGGTTTTTTTGGTTTTTTGTTAAATAAGCAGATGAGTTTTTAAAATTATGTTTTCAGATCGCTGTTAGTTTTATATGGTACAATTGCATACAAAATAGTATACTGGAATTCTCTTAGTCTATCGTAGAAGAAATGCCATTGTTTTTGGAGGTCCTTTAAAAGAATAGTAAGAAAAGTGTCTGTGGAATAAATAGCAAAGTTCCATTATCTCTTCAGTGTAAGTGAAGCTCCATGTTCAAAGTTAATCTAAGTAGCAGATGCTTGACTGGCTACTATTCTCGTGCCTTGCTTATAAGCTTTCAGAGACATCTGGTAGTTACTTTTGGGGACAGAATGTTGACCTTTGAATAGCAATAAAGTTTCTGTATTATAGCTAGCAATGCAGAACTGAAAAAGAACTATAAAAATAAAATAAAATAAAATAAAATAAAATAAAGGGCTCTATTCTTGTGATGAGAATCCATCTGTTCATGAGAAGAAAGAGCAGACTGCACTTTTTGATGCTTGGATGGCCATTTAATCTATTTTATAATAGTCATTGGTTAACAATGGCATTCTGAGCATGGCAAACTAGCCATCCCCCTGCCCCTCAACAGTCATTTTTCTTTACTCAATGAATATCCATACGTCTTAGACATTGTGGCCCCTATAATTGCCATTTAAACTTCATTTATCATGGAATCATGACCCACCACTTCACATTTATTTAGCTCATTCAGTGTCCTAGTATAAAAGCTAGTGGAGTCTAGTGTTTAAGACGCTGAGTAAAAGTGAGGAAACCCAAGTTCGAGTCCACCTTCAGTGAAAGTACTCATTTGGATGCCTTTTGGCCAGGTATTAACTCTCAGCACAGCACAGGGTTATTATTCTAGGTAAAAATAATTTTGTACTGCATTTCTACATAAGCACATACTGTACCAAATTAAAATGCTAAAATACTAATATTAATTTCAGTCTTTAGCATCTATATAATGGATGAGAAAAAAAGGATTTCATCGAACTTACAATATAATCTACCTTGACACCAACAGAAAATATGAGCATAGTATAAAAAAACGCAAGTAATGAGATAGATGTTCATATCTAGTATTGAAATCAATCAATCAATTCCTTCAAAGCTATTAATATATGGCCTACATTTGCAGGCTTCCAATTAAGTGATAATGTAGGCAGGGTAATAATCAATAGCTGATAGAAACAAATCTAGGATCACAGTTTCAGGTAGGTGCTACAGATTCATGACTTATATTTAATATAACAGTCCTTTTGGCAGGGTTGAAGATTAATTCTCCATCTTCCTTCAGATCTCAATGTAGAAACAAGACCAGCATAAGCCCTGCTATTGTCAAGTCTATGCATATCCATCATACAATTCCATTTTTTGCTAAGCAATTTTGAAACCATCTCTCACAAACACAAATGAAGCATTTGAACAAGCTTATAAAAAATTCAGGAACTACAAATGATAGATAGATAGATAGATAGATAGATAGACAGACAGACAGACAGACAGACAGACAGACAGACAGATAGATCATAGGTAGGTAGGTAGGTAGGTAGATATTTATTTATTAGTGAGACTTATATACCGCCTTAATGTGCAAGCACTCTCTAAGCGGTTTACGCAATTAAGCAATATATATTTATATTGCCCCCAACAATCTGGGTCCTCATTTTACCTACCTCAGAAGGATGGAAGGTTGGTCAACCCTGAGCCGGTGAGATTTGAACAGCTGAACTGCTGAACACAGTCAGCTAAAGTGGCCTGCAGTACCGCACTCTAACTGCTGCGTCACCTTGGCTCATAGATAGATAGATAGATAGATAGATAGATAGATGGAAGCCATAGTCAAAAAATGTCAGCAATCACTTTTACTCAAGAACAACCAATGTACAAGCTAAGTTGCATTTTGTTTTCCTTCTCACCCTTTTTGATAGATTACATTCCACTTTTCTTGGGAAAGTTGGCCTCTCTCCAATTGCCCTTGTTTCTCTACCCCCAATAATCTGATTTGTGTGATGATATTTTTCAGTGAATATATGAGGATTTATTTGAAGCACCATTATGAAAATGCAGAAAAAATGAAATAGCAAGTAAGAGAAGTTAAAAGGATAAAATAAGACAAAGATGGAAAGGCAAGCATGTTATTTCATGTGTCAAATGAAGGTTTCCTCATGCAACTTCAGCAATTTACATTATAATTTTTTTTATTTTTTTCTCCACATTTGACTCATATACAACAACACATATACTCCAAAATACATCAATAAACATACATTGTTCTCATACGTTCAATAGCTTATTTTACATTCCAGTCTTACTCTTTATCAATCAGTCTGCCTCTGTCTTCTCCTTTTCACTCACCTCTTTCTCTCTACCTCTACTACCTACCTTTTTATAACTTCTCTCCCCCTTCCTACTTCCCTCTCCTCCTCCTTCCTTTCTCCTTCTCTATTTCCTCTTCTTATCTTCCCGGCAACTTCAGAAATCTTTGCCATCAAAATTATCATAGCTAGAGCTGACTGGACCTGTATTTTTCACTAATTGTCAATAATCTCTTGATGACATGCATTCGAGTGTTATACAGCAAATCCCATGTATTGAGTATGATCCAGACAGTCCTCAACTATGACTACAGTTGAGCCAAAAACTTGTTTTGAGAAATTTGTTGTGAGTTTTGCCCCATTTTATGACTGTTCTTGCCACATTTATTAAGTGAATCACTGCGGTTGTTAAATTAGTAATACGGTTGTTAAGCAAATCTGATTTCCCCATTGATTTTTCTTGTCAGAAAGTCGCAACAGGGGGTCACCTGGCTCTGGGACACTGCAACCGTCATAAATATGAGTCAGTTGTCAAACATGCAAATTAAATCACGTGACCATGGGGATGCTACATAAGTGTGAAAAATGGTCATTTCACTTCTTTCAGTGCTGTTGCAATTTTGAAAGGTCACGAAATGAACTGTTGTAAGTTGAGGACTACCTGTAATATATACAAAGCAATATATACTGACTTGTGGAAGACATAATGAAATATGTCTGGTTGTTTGCTGCTGAAGTCTTCACCATTTATATTCTTCCTGCTTAGTTTTGTCTGATAGCACCATAACACAACCTGAAGTATTCTTCATGCTTGTTGCTGTTTCTTAGATGAACAGGGACTTTAAAAAAAACACCCCACTACTCTCTGTTTGACAGTTAATTCATGGAAAAATTGTTGGCAGAGCAGTTAACATTGCTAGCCAAACAAGCAGATTGAGTCCTAAGGTGACACCTATAATGCATTACAACTACAAGCAAAACACTGCTATCTTCTGCTATAAATAGTGGGTATAGAGGGTAGGATAGCCCAAATGTCTGCCATGAATATTAGCATAAGAGATTCTTATAATAGCAAATTAAGATTTTTATTATTTTTTATTAATGCCCAGGGACACTTAAGGCAATAATGAATAAATTATGCTTTTCAGCATTTTTCAAATTTTTGTAGTATATTTAATAATTTATTCCTTTCTTTTTGCTTAAATAACATCGGAGACATATAATTAAAAATGGTCATAATACTTAAGGACAATCTTGCAAATTTTGGATGCCTTCAATTGTGATAAAACTAATATTCCTTGCTGTATAATCCCTCAATCATTAAAATATCTTATACACATTTAAGTTATGTCTTTGTTGCATTATACTTTTGTCCACATTTTAAATGGTAGGTTAATAACCCAAAGGAGAGAAAAGGCTACTCTGATTTGCAGACAGGTTCAGCAACCTGTCTAAGGCAGAAGAACAAGTCTTACCACTAAAAAAATGTATTTATGGTTTATTGTGTATCAATAAATACCTCAGTGAAGGAATGTCTATTGCTTTAACAACTCTGAACAGAAGAGCAAACTTCTGGGAGACATATGTGTCTCTTTTCACATTACTTTCATTAGCATATTAAAATGTCACCATTCAATGATTGTACTTTTCAGACTCATACAAAAACTAAAGGGGGGCCGAGGAAGAAAAAAGGGGGGTTGTTTCAATAAGATGCTGCATTTTCATTCCTACTCAATACAAAGCAGCAATATTTGCCTTTGCCTTAAATTTGACAGTAAAGATGAACACTGGAAAAGCTAAGAAAGAGTTCATACACCTCTGGAATAATGTAAACCAAACAAGGTTTGTGAGTTGCAGTTTTGGCAGTTAGCTGTCTTTACATTGGTCATTCATCTTGGGTAGGATTGGAGTTCTTCCATTCATATTCCAATAAAGATTTGTTGGAATGAAATGTGATTCTTAATCACAATCAATTTACACCCTGGAATAATCCCAGTTTGAAAATATCAGCTTAACATCAGCCAAGTAAGTACATTCTTTAGACTTTGAAGAAACAGGATGGAAAGTATTGACACTTTGGTATTGGAGATGACTCATGAGAATACTATGAATAATGAAGAAAACAGATCATAGAATAATCCAGTTCAGAATTCACATTCAAAGCATGCAATCACAAAAGGCTTCAATATTTTGGACATATTGTGCAAGGACCTAACTTACTGGAGAAGTCTGTAGTTCTGGGAATGGTGGAAGAAAGAGAAAAATAGGGTGACCAGCACCAAGGTGGATTGACTCAGTTATATGGTACACTGTTGAAGGATCTGAAGGATCAAGCTAGGGACAGATTGGGAGAAAACCTATGTGATCTCTGAGACTTGACACTGACTTAATGGCACATAATCAACTAATCCATCAGTTAATCAAAGGCTGAGTTATTGCCTATGAGATCATAGAATTATAGGGCTGGAAGGGACCTTGGAGATCTTCTAGAGGCTAGCCCAACCCTTTGCCCAAGGCAGGAGTCCTTATACCATCCTGGACAAATGGTTGTCCAACCTTTTCTTGAAAACTTCCAGTGATGGAGCTCTCACAACTCTGGGAAGCAAGCTGTTCCATAGATTAATTGTTTTCACTGTCAGGAAATTCCTCTTTATTTATAGGCTATGCGTTGCTGTGGCTCTTGCATCCAGATTCAGCAACTGATTAGCACAAGAAAATTAGCACCCAGATTTTCACCCTCTTTTTGGGTATAAAAGGTGAATCTTATATCCCCAAAAATACGGTGTGTTTTATTTGCAGACTTAAATGCCTCTCTGACCTATAACAATGGTGGAAAGTGGCAGTCAGGAATGCAAAGGACCTGTTTTAAGATCTTGTTTTAAGCACCTGCATGTTTTTACCTGTCACAGGTGTGATATCTATATAATAGTAGTAGGTATATAAAAACACACGAGTATTTGAATGCAACATTGTGTCAAAATTTCAAAGCAATTGGTGAAGAACTTTCAGAGATTTAAGACTTTGAACAAATGAACATTTACATTTTTATTTATATATCTTATGAATTTCCATCCATTGCTTGCTTGCTTGTTTATTTTTTTTTATTTTTTTTAATATATTTTATTTATTATTATTAAATTTGCTTGCCATCCATCTTGCTCTGAAGCAACTCTTCTTGTCTTACCCTCAGGTGCTTGGAGAATAAATAGTTACTCTCTTCTTTGTGACAGCTCTTCAAGTATCAGAAATTGAGTATGATGCCTCCCCTAAGCATTCTCTTTGTTAGACTAAACAGATTTTCCTTAGTCATTCATCATATGATTTAGTCTCCAGACCTCTTATAATCTTTGTTAGACTTTTCTGCAGAGAATAAACCTCTTTGAGAAAACCCAAAGTAATAAACCCTTCTGAGATTCAGGTAGTCCACAACTTACAACTGGAATTACATGATGATTGTTAAGCAGTACACACTGCTTATATTCAATTTGATAACCTTTTTTTTTGCAGCACTCATTAAGTGAATACCACAGTCATTAAGCAAATGTTGCAATTGTTAAGCAAACAGTCATTTAAAGAAGTCGATTTTCCCCAATGGGTGTTATTTTTGCTAGAAATTGGAAGCAAGCACCAGAAACTGGCAAAGCCCACTGAAAATCACAGTCACGTAACCACAGAATGCTGCAAATGTCTGTAAATGTGAACCAATTGCCGAGCACCCAAAATGGGGTCACATGATCTCAGTGGCATGTGTGGCCATTGTAACTATGAAAACGGGTCATAAACAGCTTTGAGGAAGTCTGTTATAACTTTGAATGGTCTCTAAGCATCTGGATGTTAGGTGAGGATTACGGTACCTGTATTGCAAAAGAAATTTATAAAACAGCAGAATAATTAAATTAAAACCATTCTTGACTTAACAAAAAGAAAGTAAGAAAAAGTTTTTTGATTAACTTCCAACTATGTTGTAATAGAGTCAAAAAGCTGGCAATGATGATTACATTTAACCTCCATTGAAGTATTATAGTTCAATTGCTTGATTAGTATTAATGGGTACTGACTGTGGAGGTAGCTGGAACTCTCTGCAATCAATCAACATATGACTGAGGTTAAAATTAAAAGCCTGATTCGAGATCTACAGAAACTGCACAAAGTACTACACAAAATCTGGTTCTTGGTTAGGTAATACTGTACACACTGGACACTGAACAGAAGTTTCTTCTCTGCTCACCAGCAAGAATATTTTCTTGCTCAACCTACTCAAGGTAGTTTAGTGAAAATGTCTTATATATTTTGTTTGTTAATAATGCCTAGCATCATTATCACTCCAACCAATTATCCCTCATCAACCTGATTGGGGTAGATGGCTGGAATGAAGTTCAAGAATGCCTTTTTAAATTTTAATATTAAGATCATAGGAAAATAATATTTTTGCATTAAAAAGAGAGTGGAAAAAAGAGAAGCATAAAGAAAAAGAAAGAAAAGCAAAAATGTTAGTTTATAAATAAGATATCCTTCACTTCATTTTAGCACATTATTAGCCCTGCCTGCTAACTTTAAATTAAATAACCTTGAAGAAAAAAAGAACTTTTTCAATGATATAATTTTATGCCCTACCTTGAGTTTTTCTAGAGGGCAGATATAGTAACATGTCTTTCTCTTACCATATATGTCCTTGTAATAGGCATGAATAGAAATGGTAGGCCACATATTCTTCTATTCCTCCTACAGACAGATCTGTCACATTTACCTATTAACACCTCTTAATAAAAATACCAGGCAGGCTAGAGAGAAATGTAATAGATAATTTCATTTTATATGATCAATACACTTTGTCTCAGAAAGAGTTCTGTGCAATTTTTACATTGTAAGAATAAAATGAATCAAGTCTTTAAAAAATCTTTTATTTATATGCACATATTATAGATATTGTCGAGTCCAGTCCATGGGTTCGCCATACCTGGGAGGGGGAGTGCAAGGTGGTGGGGGCAACGGTGGCCGAGCCAGCAGATGCAACAGTATCACATCTATAGAGAATATATTCAAGAGCTACTTTCATCTCAATGAAATTTCATTCCCAATGAATAACATACAATGAGACAGAGAACAGACGTGATACAATTTTGAAGGACCAGCTACTTTCCACCTGTCTTTTCACTAATGGTTTCAGCATGAATATATTTCAAATCATGAACTTTAGACTTGAGTGTGTAAATTTAAGCTCAAGCTAAAAGAAGCTTCATCAATCTAAACTGACAGCTTCTGACAAAACTCCTAACAGGGCAGGGGAAAAAAAGAAAAAATAAATGCAGGAAAAATGAATGCTACACATCATTAATCGCTTCGAGAGTGGGATGTTGGAACCATAGTTCAAAGAGTAGAAGAATACAAAACCAATGATAAATAGGCCTTGTATTATCACCTAGGCAGGGAGAGCATGTCAAGTCTTAAATATAGAAAGGTTGAAACTGATGCTTAACCACTGTTTCTTTACATAGAGGTAAGGAAATCAGACATATAGCTTTATTCAGATATTTATTTTATAATGATACATTATTTTTAATTAATATACCCTTATGTGGATTGGCAAGATAGCATGGAGACCACTTGCCTATAAGGTCACTAAGAGTCAGACATGACTGAATGGTTAAAACAACAATATGGATTGGCACTGAGTTTTTTACAGGTCTCTCAAACTCTTTCATTAGTTTTGTCAATTCAATATGAAGCTCCTATAAGTCTCTATTATCAGTATCTCATTTCTATTAAATTAGGAGAATGGAGCAGAGGTTGTATTCACTTACCTTCCCTACCAGTTCACAAATGTGAGCACACGCGTGCTAGCTTTGCGCGTGCGCGCATCCACACATCACCACTACCGGTTTGCCTGAACCGGTCCGAACTGGCAGAATACCACCTCTGGAATGGAGGCTTGTAAACATGATTTTTCAATATCCCTGGCAACTGAAATCTGGCCAGTTCCTGACTTATTAGATTTAGGTGTTACGTGAAATCACAACTCAAATAGGAACAGTACAGAACTATTGCAAAATGGTATCTCAACTCTCAATCCTTGTAAGTAGTCCAGAAGTACACCATGGTCAATACTACTGAACACTACTAAGAGTCATGTTACACAATGCTTGCTAAGTTAAATTAACACCTGAAGTAGAACTTAACACTGCCTTAGGAATAATGGGACAATAATGAGACTTTAAAAGGATACCTGGTTGCCTTTTCCAATAACTCCATAAATCAATATCAACTTGGCTTTATCCCTCTTCTTGGAGTTCAATTCTTCGCACCTGGAGCAACTGGAAAACCACCCAGTTTCTATCTTCTCCCATTTGGCACAGCTTCTTCCCCATTGAGGCCATTTTTCAGTCAGTTTTCTCAGAGTAAGCCCTACTCAAGTAGCTTTTAGAAGACAAAGAATTGTGCTCCGGGTCATCTTATTATTGGGAAGAACCAATCCATTTATAGCTAAACAGTGACATCCAATGGCTAATGAAATAAAGGCCAAGTATTCCTCATTTTCTTACCTGGCCTAGTTTATGTATTATATTCACAGAAGCTGTGTGTACAGGTGCACATGTAAAATTTTGCTATTACTATGTAACGCAGGCAGCTACCCATGATATAATATGGACTAATTAATTTTTGCTATGGTTCTGTTGAATACCATAAGATGAATTCAAAATCAGGACTACCCAATTATTAAAGATGTATCATCAATTAAATAAAGCCAACAGTTTGTAAATTAAGTATAATATTAAGCATATAACGATGGACTACAGGGTAAGATGAATCAAGCAACTTTAATGAGAATGAGTGTTTGAATGCAACAAATGAGTAAGCTTTCCGTTTAATTCTATCCAGTAACCCTTGAATAGGAACAGATGTTCTTAAAGTGCACAAATATGTAGTTATAGTACTGGAATCAAGTGTTGCTTAAAGTATCCACTAAACTCTATACAATATCTTATCTCTCTTAAAACTAAAATAATAATAAAAATCTCAAACTTTTACCAGATTTCAATGATTATGCCTTGTTCAGTACATTGACAGCTTCGACTTTACAGCTTGGGTTAAGATGTATAGTTGGGTACCATCCATATCCTGATGGATACCAGACCCCAATATGATGGACTCCACACAGTAGTTTCATCTAGACAAAAAGCAAGGACTATCAAACCATGATATTCTCCTCAAGTGACAGTCCAGATCTGTGGAGCAACCAATAACTTATATTTTGATGATTTCAAAGATTAATCAGATATGCTTAGGGAATGATGGTTTGATTCAGTTCTTAATTTAAAAAGAATTAGCCTTTCTGGAAAAAGAGCATCACAAAGCACAGAGACATTGGCAAGCAGATTTTAGTACAATATAGAGACACACCTTTTTGAAGCGGGTTATATTCTGTATTTATTGTGATAGGTGTTAGGACTCTGTCCAATCAGTTGGGTTGGCAATATATAAACCAACAATGTATGTCTGTAGATTTAACTGTATTAATGTATGTAGCTTTAACTGTATGCTATTTCTGATTGGTTGATTGTGTTGCAGGTTGCCATAAGAGGGAGCTAGAGATCATAGCTCTCTCTCTCTCTCTGATATGCTTTCTTTGACAGTCTGTTCTCTGTTGTATCTAAGCTGTGTTTATACCTTGGTATCTTTGTTTACTATGCATGACACAGACAACTGGTAAGAAGACTTTGTGATTGGATATTCTTTGGACTGTTATTCTGACTATTACATGAATGACCTGGACTGTTTATTGGATTGTGCTATTTCTTAAAGTAAAATTTAACTCAAGTTAGTGTATCTGTGTGTGGCTGAATAATTATTCATAACTACTCTCATAAACGTTGCCATGTGCATATCCTTGTTATTCAAGGGTTACTTTGCACATACTTTAACATATTTGACTTCTGGGCTGTGGGGAAGGAATTGCATATTTTTTTAAAAAGCACTAATTCCTCCACCAGTAAAACTGATTTTTGGAGTTTGGCCCGGCTTGTTCCATGTGTCTGTTTGTGTATGTACTTTTTGACAAACTTTGGCCTCAGAATTCCTACTGTTCTGCCTGGAAACAATTATGCAACTGATTGGGAGTGTGCTTAATTGAGATGAACATTTAATTCCCCCCCCCTTGTATAATGATCCATGTACTCGTTCCCTGTCACAACCAATCACTTAATTGACTTAAAGATTGCTGTGTGTGCTAAACTATATTCAAAAACCTGCCACAGGATTCCTCGGAAGGCAAAAACCGACGGTAATTTGTCGGAAAGACACCGAGCTCATTCGGAGGATACAGTTTTTATAATTCAGGTAGTCCTTGAGTTACAACTGTTCCTTCAGCAACGGCTCAAAGCTACCACCGTACTGAAGGCAGGGACTTACAACCTTTGCTTGGAGTTCCCTAAGGCTTTCTGATAGGTGGTTTTGGATAATAAAGGGAAATGTTTCAGAAACATTGCTTTAAATCCTAAACACCCTTTGGCCCCAGATATCGGCAGCTGCCAAAAAAGCCAAGGCAATCCCAGCCTCTATTAATCGAAGGATAGAATCAAGATCACGTGAAGTGTTAATACCACTTTACAATGCCTTGGTAAGGCCACAATTAGACTACTGCATTCAGTTTTGGTCACCACGAGGTAAAAAGGATGTTGAGACTCTAGAAAGAGTGCAGAGAAGAGCAACAAAGAGGATTAGGGGCAGGGGTGGGTTCCTCTTACCTGCCTATCGGTGCGCTGCGCGCACGTCATCACATTTCGCACGCACGCGCGCTACACGCGCGCATCCCCTCTTACGTTTTTGCTTTCCTGCATGCACAGGAAGCAAAAAAAATCACCAAATTCTTGCGAGGGGACTCATTTTAGCGATTTTGCTAAAAGTGTGCACACGTGACCGTTCCCTAATGAGATTTTGCTTCTGCGCATGCGCAGGAAGCAAAAAAAGGTCAAAAATTTGGAAAAAAAGATGGTGCCGCGCGATGGACCGGTGAAGACGGCACCGGAGCAAATTGCGCAATCGACGGGCCGCTACCGGAATGGCACATTGGACCTCAGTGGTAGCAACCCCCCATTGATGGTGGACTGGAGGCTAAGACATATGAAGAATGGTTGCAGGAACTAGATATGTCTAGTTCGGTGATAGCAAACCTTTTTTTCCTTGGGTGCCAAAAGCACACGCACACACTATTGTGCGTCTGTGCGTGCCCAAACCAATAATTCAATGCTCCCCACACGCTGCCCCCCTGTGCATGCACGTGCAACAGGCCCTGTGCTCCCCCGGGCATACGCGCATGACCCACCCACCCCCGTGCCCCATTTTGGGCCTAGCAGTCCTCCCTGAAGTCTCCGGTGGCTGGAAATGGACCATTTTCAGACTTCTGGTAGTCTCAGATGGCCCATTTTTCACCCTCCACAGGCTCCAGAGGCTTTCTTGGAGCCTGGGGAGGGTGAAAATGCTATCCCCCGACCCCCGGAGGCCCTCCAGAGGCAGAAAACATCCTCCCAGAGCCTCCACGCAAGCTGAAAATCAGATGGCCAGTGTGCAAATGTGTGCTGGAGCTCAGCTGGGGCAATGGCTTGTGTGCCAGCTGATATGGCTCTGCGTGCCACCTGTGGCATGCGGGCCATAGGTTCGCCATCACGGGTGTAGGGCTTCCTGCCTGAGCAGGGAGTTGGTTGGACTAGAAGCGTGGATGGCGTGGCGTGGATGGCTTGAGCTCACGGGTTCAGTACTGCAGTTTCCGAGCTATCACCCTATCCCATGCACTAAGCTTCACTTCGGCCACTGAGGCGCCGAGGGCCAGCAGAG